>PGSH02026286.1:0-38487 GCA_002915635.3 Ambystoma mexicanum | reverse complement strand
CTTTGGAAAAAGTACATTAATTTACAAATAATTTGCAGACAGAAAGTGTAGGAAAGAACCAAATTATCAGATTGGAGATAAAGTATGGTTATCCACAAAAATGTACCTTTGAAGGGTAGGAATACATTTAGTCCACGATATATTGGACCCTTTGAAATTGAACAGGTTTATTCTCCTGTATCTGTGAAATTGAAGTTACCACCAGGATTAAAAGTCCATCCAACTTTTCATGTTAATTTGTTGAAAATCTTTAGAAGGATACCAGAATAAATGATGTTCCTGCCCTGTGTTTTCTGAAGATGAGCATGAATTTGAGGTACAAGATATTTTAGATTCAAGAATGCTCCTAGATTGGTTAAAAGATTTCATCATTTACATCCTGATAAAGTTGGCCTGGGTCAGGGCATTACGGAGGGGATACTGTCAGGATCCCATGGCACATTTCCACATTTTCAAAGAGACATTATACTAGAAAACTCTCATTTAGGAGATTACATCATCACATATATATGTAAGAGTAATGGTTGAGTGATGTTTGGGTGTTGGTTCTGAATTTAACATCTTATATTTCCATAAGTTTCCTTAATGTTAAACTATTCAGGAAGTGCCTAATTTCCCAAGCCAAGATGGTGGGTCCGTTCCACAACAGTGATTGGAGGAGAAGTGCTGTGAGGTAGTTTGGAACTTTCACCAAGATTCTAAACTGCCTTTCATTCCAGTTTCCTTAGAGGAAGGTAGCAGTTATTGAAGCTCTGTAAAAATTTAACTATAGTGATCTTGAGAAACTTTATAAGAAGAAATTACAACTGAGAAGATGAAGCAGTTCAAGAAGAACTCATTCAGCGTTGAAAGAATAATTATCAATACAGATGAAGCAAGCTAAGTCCATAAGTGGAAAACCCTTATTATTTGTTATCAATATAACATCTACACGTTGAGTCAAGAAGTTTTTTTTTTTTAAATAAGCTTTAAACTGTAATCCTACAAAGCTATGAACTTTTATGTGCTCTATGCTCGTGTTGTTTACCGACTGGTAAAGTAAACTTTCGTTTTTAGTAATTGCGGCTGCATTTACATTTTATCTTTATTAGCGTTATTGTTGGAATAGTATTCAGAATTTAGGTATAAATTGTATAACTGTGTTGAAACTTATTGTTGTGTTTTACAATACTAACTACAATACTAAACTAAAATATTTATTTGAATATTCGCGTGCGTGTGAAATTCGTCATAGATAATTTTGAGGAAAGGACCTGTAGGCGTGTATCGTGCGTCCTTTCTTGTGTTTACTATTACTTCCTGGTTGTGACGCATGCATCTAATCTTGCGCGTCGTTTCGTGGAAGTATTATCAAATGACTGAGATTTATATTTACGTGGCTTCTAGCCTTCAGTAATTGGTTGCGCGGCTTCTGTGTCCATAACTCTGATCTTCCTGAGTGCGCGGTTTGTTGGAAGTGCGTGGTTCGGTTCTGTGCGCGGTCATCTTCAATAGCGCAGGTTCCTTTCCTGAGTGCGCGTGTGCGCGGCTCCTCTTCAAAGTGCGCGGTTCATCTTCTGAGGGCGCGGTCGGTTTGCGTCGAGTTTTTGTTTGCTTCGATTATTTTGAGAGCACATCTTCATCTAAAGATTCCAGTTTCTTTATTGGAGTTAAGGTATGAGCACGCTATTTTCGGATGTCAATAGCAGCGTGTTCCTCTTCAACATTTGTTCTTCAGTTAAGTGAACTTTACCAAGAAGAAATATAATTAACTATCTATTGTGATTTGGCGACATAAGTATTCAGTCAAGGATATTTATTATTCCAAGACATTTTTGAAGGATTTTTGGACAATTATTGCTTCACAATAAACTAAGACTCTTGAGTTTATAAGTTGAGTAAAAGAAGAAATTAGAGAAGATACTTAAAGATTCAGAAAGAAAGATACTTAGCTATAATTATAATCCTATCAGCTATCAAGCATAGGCTGCAGGTATATATATATATATTTCTTTAACTGAAGACATATAAAAGTAATTGTAGTTTAATTAGAGTAATATTAATAGTATATTATATGTGTTTAGATTTTCACAGATACGACACTGAAGAATCATCTAGCCAGTACACCAGTTCTAGATGGAAAAACAGTAGTAAAGAGGTCTAAATAGAAAACCAGTGAAGATCTGCTTTTGTTTTGTTCTCCATTCCCCTTTCCCCTTGGGTTTGCCAGTTTAGTAATTATATCTAATTAGAGATTGTTGAGTTGGCACACCTAGGGGGTCTGGTGGGCCAGCATCACTCCTGCAGGAAGATTCAAGACTGGACTTTGACAGAATGAAAGGCCCAAGTATTTAAATCCTGCCTGAGTGATGATAGAACCAGAGTCAGAGTTAAGCTTGGGGGCTACAGGAAAGATGTTAATGGAAATAAAAGAAGATTTGAAGTTAGCAAAGAGTGAGACAGTAACTTTGGGAGTTAAGATGGAAGAGTTAAGTAGTTATGTACATAGATCAGAAACTCCAAGTACTTCTAAGACTATAAGAAATTTAGAACAAGAACCACCAGTTCTGTATCCAGAGTTAAATGTAAAATGGCCAACTTATGAAGTTGAAGAGAAAAAAGATAAGACAAACATACATTTAACAAAAGGAATTTCTTTAGTATCAACTCCACTACCGCCACCAGAAAGATTTAGTGGAGATCACAGAAAATTAAAGACATTTTTAATGCAGTGTGAATTACATTACTTGTGTAGACCGAAAGCATTTCCTACAGGAACGGCAAGGGTTGCCTTTCTAATTTCATATCTAACTGGAGAGGCATCAGCATGGTCAGTTCCTTTTGTAGAAAGAGGTGCAAGAGAACTTAGGGATTGGAACCTGTTTAAAGAAGAATTTCGTAAAATGTTTGATAAAAGAACCTCATCTTTGAGTGTAGATGGAGAATTATTAGAACTACGTCAAGGTAACAGAGAGTTGGTCGTTTATATTACACACTTCAGATCACTAGTGCAAGAGAGTGAGTGGCCAGAGGAGAAGAGAGCATCCATCTTTTACAGGGGTTTAAGAGAGGAATTAAAAGATGCATTAGCAACAATAGTAGAGAGACCTACTATTTGTGGGGATTTAATTTCTTTAGTAATTCAGTTAGATCTAAGATTATTGGAGCGTAGGTCAGAAAAGAGGAGACATGTTTTTTAAAACAAAACTTGGAGTAGGAGTGAACGACCCAAAGTAGAATAAAATTCTGGAAAAGAAATTAAAGTACAAATGAGCGAGAATCAAATTCGAGGTCCTTTAACTAAAGAAGAAAAGGAGAGAAGACGCAAGGAGAAATTATGTTTGTATTGTGGAGATGGAACACATTTTGTAGGAAAATGCCCACATGCTCTTAAAAGATTTCCTTCTTTTCCTGGAAAAGGACAAGTTGTAGCAAATACAATTCAGTCTGCTGTACCACATATCACCCTTAATATATCCTTATATTGGGAAGGTAAATTAAGGTGTGGGGGTCCATGTGTGATTGATTGTGGAGCCACTGGAAATTTTATGGACTTGACTTTAGCAGAAAGATTGGGGGTGCCTGTGGTAACTAAGGGAGTTCCTGAACAAGTGAGGGCGGTGGATGGTACACAATTAACCTCTGGTTTAATTACTAAGATGACATGTGTTTTGAGAATGAGAATTGGTAAAAAACATGGTGAAGAAATTGTATTTGAATTAATTGATGCACAACAGTTGCAAATAATTTTAGGAATGCCATGGTTGACTTTACACAATCCACATATTGATTGGGGAAGGAGAACAGTTGAGTTTAAGTCAGAGATTTGTAAGGAACAATGTTCTGTATTTTTTCAAGAAGGTGGTCAAGAAGTGAATTCAGAAGTTCTAGGAGTGTGTTTAGCTGCTGGAGTGATTAAGGAACATGTGATAGGAGCTGTGTCTGGAATTTTACCAGATTGTTATCAAGAGTTTAAGTATGTATTTGATAAACAAGTGGCTAATGAGTTACCTCCACATCATTCATTTGATTGTAAAATAGATCTAGAAGATGGAGCACCTATACCTTGTGGAAGGGTGTATGCATTAACAGAAAAGGAAAATGATCATTTAAAGGAATATCTTGATGAAAATTTAGCCAAAGGGTTTATTAGACATTCACAGTCCCCAGCAGCATCACCATTATTTTTTGTACCCAAAAAAGATAAGACCTTGAGAACATGTATTGATTATAGAGCTTTGAATAAAATAACAATTAAAAATAGATATCCTTTACCCTTAATATCAGTTATGTTGGACAGAATTCAAGGAGCTAAGATATTCTCTAAATTGGATCTCAGAGGAGCTTATCATTTAGTAAGAGTGAGAGAGGGAGACAAATGGAAGACAGCATTTAGGACTCGTTATGGATTGTTTGAATATCAGGTCATGCCATTCGGTCTTTGTAATGCTCCTGCTGCATTTCAATTTTTTATTAATCAAGTTTTTCGAGAATATTTGGATGTATTTGTTGTAGTATACAAATATGACATCTTAATATTCTCTAAAGAAGTGAATGAACACATAGAACATGTTCGAAAGGTATTGCTTAAGTTGAGAGAAAATCAGTTGTTTGCAAAACTTGAAAAAAGTCAATTTCACACTGAAAAAGATGAATTTTTAGGATTTGTTTTATCTCCTGAAGGGTTGGAAATGGATTCTACTAAGGTGAAAGCTGTACAAGATTGGCCACAGCCAACTACGGTAAAGGATTTGCAGAGTTTTATTGGTTTTGCTAATTTTTATCGTAGATACATACAACATTTTTCACAGATTATTTCCCCTTTAACAAAATTATTGAAGAAGGAAGTAAAATTTGAATGGAGTGAAGAAGCTGAGAAAGCTTTTTATTTTCTGAAAGTTTGTTACTGGACCCATTTTACTGCATCCTGATGTTGAACAACCTTTTTTCTTGGAAGCGGATGCTTCAGATTGTGCAATGGGTGCTGTTTTATCTCAACGTCATCGTGTTACTGGACAACTTCATCCGGTAGCTTTTTTTTCTAAAAGATTTTCACCTGCTGAAAGAAATTATACAATTTCTGATTGAGAATTGTTAGCTATTAAGGCAGCTTTTGTTGAATGGACACACTATCTATTAGGTGCCAAACATCGAGTCACTGTTTTGACGGATCATAGGAATTTGACTTTTCTTCGATCAGCAAGAACTTTAACGCCAAGACAATTGCGTTGGTCGTTATTCTTTGCAGAATATGATTTTGTCATTTTATTTAAACCTGGGCGTCAGAATGGAAAAGCAGACGCTTTGTCTAGATGTATTCCTGGTAGCGTAAAGAATGATCCTTGTACACCTATGCCTTTGCTTGCAGAAAAGAATTTTGTCATTGCTGGAGTTAAAAAAGTTCAGGACTTTCGTGAATCAATTTTGCAGTTTTTTACTGAAGAAGAACTTTTGGTTTGGGCGGCAGAAGATTCTGAATGTCACATTAAAGATGGTTTACCTTTTGTTGGAAAACAGTTGTATTTACCTTCTGAAGAGTTGAGAATAGAAGCATTAAAGAACTGTCATGATTCACCTTTGGCTGGTCATCCTGGAATTAAGAAAACTTTTGATTTACTTCAAAGAGAGTTTTGGTGGAAGGAAATGAGAGAAGATTCAGAGAATTATGTTAGAACTTGTGATGTTTGTATTCGTTCTAAGTCTGATCATCAAAAGGCAGCAGGATTGTTAGTTCCCCTTCCGATTCCACCTCGTCCGTGGCATACAGTGTCAATGGATTATATTGTAGATTTACCACCTGACAAGGGTTGTACAACTATTCTTGTGGTAGTGGATGTGTTTTCTAAGGCTGGTCACTTTATTCCTATCAAAGGAGCGGCTACAGCAACATCTTTGGCTCAGGCCTTTTTGCAAAATGTTGTAAAATTACACTGTTTACCTAGTCAAGTAATTTCCGATCGAGGATCTCAATTTGTCTCTAGTTTTTGGAAGGCATTTTGCAAAGAGTTGAAAATAGATATTAATTTAACTACAAGTTATCATCCCGAGGGTAACGGGCAAACAGAGAGAGTTAATCAAGAATTAGAGAAGTATATACGATGTTATCTTGGTTCTGGTCAGGGGTGGTTGGAATTACTTTGGTTGGCAGAATTCTGCTATAATAATACTACAAAGAATTCAACTTCTATGTCTCCATTTTTCTTAAATCAAGGTTTCCATCCACGTTTTTTGAGAGGGGTGGTGTTGGATGATATTGAGGTCCCTGATGTTGAAAGTAGGTTAGTACCTATGGATCAAAATTTGAGAAGAGCAGTTCTGGCTTTGGAAAAAAGTACATTAATTTACAAATAATTTGCAGACAGAAAGTGTAGGAAAGAACCAAATTATCAGATTGGAGATAAAGTATGGTTATCCACAAAAAATGTACCTTTGAAGGGTAGGAATACATTTAGTCCACGATATATTGGACCCTTTGAAATTGAACAGGTTTATTCTCCTGTATCTGTGAAATTGAAGTTACCACCAGGATTAAAAGTCCATCCAACTTTTCATGTTAATTTGTTGAAAATCTTTAGGAAGGATACCAGAATAAATGATGTTCCTGGCCCTGTGTTTTCTGAAGATGAGCATGAATTTGAGGTACAAGATATTTTAGATTCAAGAATGCTCCTAGATTGGTTAAAAGATTTCATCATTTACATCCTGATAAAGTTGGCCCTGGGTCAGGGCATTACGGAGGGGATACTGTCAGGATCCCATGGCACATTTGCACATTTTCAAAGAGACATTATACTAGAAAACCCTCATTTAGGAGATTACATCATCACACATATATGTAAGAGTAATGGTTGAATGATGTTTGGGTGTTGGTTCTGAATTTACATCTGATTATTCCATAAATTTCCTTAATGTTAAACTATTCAGGAAGTGCCTAATTTCCCAAGCCAAGATGGTGGGTCCGTTCCACAACAGTGATTGGAGGAGAAGTGCTGTGAGGTAGTTTGGAACTTTCACCAAGATTCTAAACTGCCTTTCATTCCAGTTTCCTTAGAGGAAGGTAGCAGTTATTGAAGCTCTGTAGAAAATGTAACTATAGTGATCTTGAGAAACTTTATAAGAAGAAATTACAACTGAGAAGATGAAGCAGTTCAAGAAGAACTCATTCAGCGTTGAAAGAATAATTATCAATACAGATGAAGCAAGCTAAGTCCATAAGTGGAAAACCCTTATTATTTGTTATCAATATAACATCTACACGTTGAGTCAAGAAGTTATTTTTTTTTTAAATAAGCTTTAAACTGTAATCCTACAAAGCTATGAACTTTTATGTGCTCTATGCTCGTGTTGTTTACCGACTGGTAAAGTAAACTTTCGGTTTTTAGTAATTGCGGCTGCATTTACATTTTATCTTTATTAGCGTTATTGTTGGAATAGTATTCAGAATTTAGGTATAAATTGTATAACTGTGTTGAAACTTATTGTTGTGTTTTACAATACTAACTAGAATACTAACTTAACGTAAATATTTATTTGAATATTCGCGTGCGTGTGAAATTCGTCATAGATAATTTTGAGGAAAGGACCTGTAGGCGTGTATCGTGCGTCCTTTCTTGTGTTTACTATTACTTCCTGGTTGTGACGCATGCATCTAATCTTGCGCGTCGTTTCGTGGAAGTATTATCAAATGACTGAGATTTATATTTCCGTGGCTTCTAGCCTTCAGTAATTGGTTGCACGGCTTCTGTGTCCGTAACTCTGATCTTCCTGAGTGCGCGGTTCATTGGAAGTGCGCGGTTCGGTCCTGTGCGCGGTCATCTTCAATAGCGCGGTTCCTTTCCTGAGTGCGCGGTGCGCGGCTCCTCTTCAAAGTGCGCGGTTCATCTTCTGAGGGCGCGGTGCGGTTTGCGTCGAGTTTTTGTTTGCTTCGATTATTTTGAGAGCACATCTTCATCTAAAGATTCCAGTTTCTTTATTGGAGTTAAGGTATGAGCACGCTATTTTCGGATGTCAATAGCAGCGTGTTCCTCTTCAACATTTGTTCTTCAGTTAAGTGAACTTTACCAAGAAGAAATATAATTAACTATCTATTGTGATTTGGCGACATAAGTATTCAGTCAAGGATATTTATTATTCCAAGACATTTTTTGAGGTATTTTTGGACAATTATTGCTTCACAATAAACTAAGACTCTTGAGTTTATAAGTTTGAGTAAAAGAAGAAATTAGAGAAGATACTTAAAGATTCAGAAAGAAAGATACTTAGCTATAATTATAATCCTATCAGCTATCAAGCATAGGCTGCAGGTATATATATATATATTTCTTTAACTGAAGACATATAAAAGTAATTGTAGTTTAATTAGAGTAATATTAATAGTATATTATATGTGTTTAGATTTTCACAGATACGACACTGAAGAATCATCTAGCCAGTACACCAGTTCTAGATGGAAAAACAGTAGTAAAGAGGTCTAAATAGAAAACCAGTGAAGATCTGCTTTTGTTTTGTTCTCCATTCCCCTTCCCCTTGGGTTTGCCAGTTTAGTAATTATATCTAATTAGAGATTGTTGAGTTGGCACACCTAGGGGTCTGGTGGGCCAGCATCACTCCTGCAGGAAGATTCAAGACTGGACTTTGACAGAATGAAAGGCCCAAGTATTTAAATCCTGCCTGAGTGATGATAGAACCAGAGTCAGAGTTAAGCTTGGGGGCTACAGGAAAGATGTTAATGGAAATAAAAGAAGATTTGAAGTTAGCAAAGAGTGAGACAGTAACTTTGGGAGTTAAGATGGAAGAGTTAAGTAGTTATGTACATAGATCAGAAACTCCAAGTACTTCTAAGACTATAAGAAATTTTAGAACAAGAACCACCAGTTCTGTATTCCAGAGTTAAATGTAAAATGGCCAATTTATGATGTTGAGAGAAAAAAGATAAGACAAAACATACATTTAACAAAGGAATTTCTTTAGTATCAACTCCACTACCGCCACCAGAAAGATTTGTGGAGATCACAGAAAATTAAAGACATTTTTAATGCAGTGTGAATTACATTACTTGTGTAGACCGAAAGCATTTCCTACAGGAACGGCAAGGGTTGCCTTTCTAATTTCATATCTAACTGGAGAGGCATCAGCATGGTCAGTTCCTTTTGTAGAAAGAGGTGCAAGAGAACTTAGGGATTGGAACCTGTTCAAAGAAGAATTTCGTAAAATGTTTGATAAAAGAACCTCATCTTTGAGTGTAGATGGAGAATTATTAGAACTACGTCAAGGTAACAGAGAGTTGGTCGTTTATATTACACACTTCAGATCACTAGTGCAAGAGAGTGAGTGGCCAGAGGAGAAGAGAGCATCCATCTTTTACAGGGGTTTAAGAGAGGAATTAAAAGATGCATTAGCAACAATAGTAGAGAGACCTACTATTTGTGAGGATTTAATTTCTTTAGTAATTCAGTTAGATCTAAGATTATTGGAGCGTAGGTCAGAAAAGAGGAGACATGTTTTTTAAAACAAAACTTGGAGTAGGAGTGAACGACCCAAAGTAGAACAAAATTCTGGAAAAGAAATTAAAGTACAAATGAGCGAGAATCAAATTCGAGGTCCTTTAACTAAAGAAGAAAAGGAGAGAAGACGCAAGGAGAAATTATGTTTGTATTGTGGAGATGGAACACATTTTGTAGGAAAATGACCACATGCTCTTAAAAGATTTCCTTCTTTTCCTGGAAAAGGACAAGTTGTAGCAAATACAATTCAGTCTGCTGTACCACATATCACCCTTAATATATCCTTATATTGGGAAGGTAAATTAAGGTGTGGAGGTCCATGTGTGATTGATTGTGGAGCCACTGGAAATTTTATGGACTTGACTTTAGCAGAAAGATTGGGGGTGCCTGTGGTAACTAAGGGAGTTCCTGAACAAGTGAGGGCGGTGGATGGTACACAATTAACCTCTGGTTTAATTACTAAGATGACATGTGTTTTGAGAATGAGAATTGGTGAAAAACATGGTGAAGAAATTGTATTTGAATTAATTGATGCACCACAGTTGCAAATAATTTTAGGAATGCCATGGTTGACTTTACACAATCCACATATTGATTGGGGAAGGAGAACAGTTGAGTTTAAGTCAGAGATTTGTAAGGAACAATGTTCTGTATTTTTTCAAGAAGGTGGTCAAGAAGTGAATTCAGAAGTTCTAGGAGTGTGTTTAGCTGCTGGAGTGATTAAGGAACATGTGATAGGAGCTGTGTCTGGAATTTTACCAGATTGTTATCAAGAGTTTAAGGATGTATTTGATAAACAAGTGGCTAATGAGTTACCTCCACATCGTTCATTTGATTGTAAAATAGATCTAGAAGATGGAGCACCTATACCTTGTGGAAGGGTGTATGCATTAACAGAAAAGGAAAACGAACATTTAAAGGAATATCTTGATGAAAATTTAGCCAAAGGGTTTATTAGACATTCACAGTCCCCAGCAGCATCACCATTATTTTTCGTACCCAAAAAAGATAAGACCTTGAGAACATGTATTGATTATAGGGCCTTGAATAAAATAACAATTAAAAATAGATATCCTTTACCTTTAATATCAGTTATGTTGGACAGAATTCAAGGAGCTAAGATATTCTCTAAATTGGATCTCAGAGGAGCTTATCATTTAGTAAGAGTGAGAGAGGGAGACAAATGGAAGACAGCATTTAGACTCGTTATGGATTGTTTGAATATCAGGTCATGCCATTCGTCTTTGTAATGCTCCTGCTGCATTTCAATTTTTTATTAATCAAGTTTTTCGAGAATATTTGGATGTATTTGTTGTAGTATACAAATATGACATCTTAATATTCTCTAAAGAAGTGAATGAACACATAGAACATGTTCGAAAGGTATTGCTTTAAGTTGAGAAGAAAATCAGTTGTTTGCAAAACTTGAAAAAAGTCAATTTCACACTGAAAAAGATGAATTTTTAGGATTTGTTTTATCTCCTGAAGGGTTGGAAATGGATTCTACTAAGGTGAAAGCTGTACAAGATTGGCCACAGCCAACTACGTAAAGGATTTGCAGAGTTTTATTGGTTTTGCTAATTTTTATCGTAGATACATAAACATTTTCACAGATTATTTCCCCTTTAACAAAATTATTGAAGAAGGAAGTAAAATTTGAATGGAGTGAAGAGCTGAGAAAGCTTTTTATTTTCTGAAGTTTGTTACTGGACCCATTTTACTGCATCCTGATGTTGAACAACCTTTTTTCTTGGAAGCGGATGCTTCAGATTGTGCAATGGGTGCTGTTTTATCTCAACGTCATCGTGTTACTGGACAACTTCATCCGTAGCTTTTTTTTCTAAAAGATTTTCACCTGCTGAAAGAAATTATACAATTTCTGATTGAGAATTGTTAGCTATTAAGGCAGCTTTTGTTGAATGGACACACTATCTATTAGGTGCCAAACATCGAGTCACTGTTTTGACGGATCATAGGAATTTGACTTTTCTTCGATCAGCAAGAACTTTAACGCCAAGACAATTGCGTTGGTCGTTATTCTTTGCAGAATATGATTTTGTCATTTTATTTAAACCTGGGCGTCAGAATGGAAAAGCAGACGCTTTGTCTAGATGTATTCCTGGTAGCGTAAAGAATGATCCTTGTACACCTATGCCTTTGCTTGCAGAAAAGAATTTTGTCATTGCTGGAGTTAAAAAAGTTCAGGACTTTCGTGAATCAATTTTGCAGTTTTTTACTGAAGAAGAACTTTTGGTTTGGGCGGCAGAAGATTCTGAATGTCACATTAAAAATGGTTTACCTTTGGTTGGAAAACAGTTGTATTTACCTTCTGAAGAATTGAGAATAGAAGCATTAAAGAACTGTCATGATTCACCTTTGGCTGGTCATCCTGGAATTAAGAAAACTTTTGATTTACTTGAAAGAGAGTCTTGGTGGAAGGAAATGAGAGAAGATTCAGAGAATTATGTTAGAACTTGTGATGTTTGTATTCGTTCTAAGTTTGATCATCAAAAGGCAGCAGGATTGTTAGTTCCCCTTCCGATTCCACCTCGTCCGTGGCATACAGGGTCAATGGATTATATTGTAGAATTACCACCTGACAAGGGTTGTACAACTATTCTTGTGGTAGTGGATGTGTTTTCTAAGGCTGGTCACTTTATTCCTATCAAAGGAGCGGCTACAGCAACATCTTTGGCTCAGGCCTTTTTGCAAAATGTTGTAAAATTACACTGTTTACCTAGTCAAGTAATTCCTGATCGAGGATCTCAATTTGTCTCTAGTTTTTGGAAGGCATTTTGCAAAGAGTTGAAATAGATATTAATTTAACTACAAGTTATCATCCCGAGGGTAACGGGCAAACAGAGAGAGTTAATCAAGAATTAGAGAAGTATATACGATGTTATCTTGGTTCTGGTCAGGGGTGGTTGGAATTACTTTGGTTGGCAGAATTCTGCTATAATAATACTACAAAGAATTCAACTTCTATGTCTCCATTTTTCTTAAATCAAGGTTTCCATACACGTTTTTTGAGAGGGGTGGTGTTGGATGATATTGAGGTCCCTGATGTTGAAAGTAGGTTAGTACCTATGGATCAAAATTTGAGAAGAGCAGTTCTGGCTTTGGAAAAAAGTACATTAATTTACAAATAATTTGCAGACAGAAAGTGTAGGAAAGAACCAAATTATCAGATTGGAGATAAAGTATGGTTATCCACAAAAAATGTACCTTTGAAGGGTAGGAATACATTTAGTCCACGATATATTGGACCCTTTGAAATTGAACAGGTTTATTCTCCTGTATCTGTGAAATTGAAGTTACCACCAGGATTAAAAGTCCATTTAACTTTTCATGTTAATTTGTTGAAAATCTTTAGGAAGGATACCAGAATAAATGATGTTCCTGGCCCTGTGTTTTCTGAAGATGAGCATGAATTTGAGGTACAAGATATTTTAGATTCAAGAATGCTCCTAGATTGGTTAAAAGATTTCATCATTTACATCCTGATAAAGTTGGCCCTGGGTCAGGGCATTACGGAGGGGATACTGTCAGGATCCCATGGCACATTTGCACATTTTCAAAGAGACATTATACTAGAAAACCCTCATTTAGGAGATTACATCATCACACATATATGTAAGAGTAATGGTTGAATGATGTTTGGGTGTTGGTTCTGAATTTACATCTGATTATTTCCATACATTTCCTTAATGTTAAACTATTCATGAAGTGCCTAATTTCCCAAGCCAAGATGGTGGGTCCGTTCCACAACAGGGATTGGAGGAGAAGTGCTGTGAGGTAGTTTGGAACGTTCACCAAGATTCTAAACTGCCTTTCATTCCAGTTTCCTTAGAGGAAGGTAGCAGTTATTGAAGCTCTGTAGAAAATTTAACTATGGTGATCTTGAGAAACTTTATAAGACGAAATTACAACTGAGAAGATAAAGCAGTTCAAGAAGAACTCATCCAGCGTTGAAAGAATATTTATCAATACAGATGAAGCAAGCTAAGTCCATAAGTGGAAAACCCTTATTATTTGTTATCAATATAACATCTACACGTTGAGCCAAGAAGTTATTTTTTTGAAAATAAGCTTTAAACTGTAACCCTACAAAGCTATGAACTTTTATGTGCTCTATGCTCGTGTTGTTTACCGACTGGTAAAGTAAACGTTCGGTTTTTAGTAATTGCTGCTGCATTTACATTTTATCTTTATTAGCGTTATTGTTGGAATAGTATTCAGAATTTAGGTATAAATTGTATAACTGTGTTGAAACTTATTGTTGTGTTTTACAATACTAACTTAATGAAAATATTTATTTGAATATTCGCGTGCATGTGAAATTCGTCAGATAATTTTGAGGAAAGGACCTGTATGCGTGTATCGTGCGTCCTTTCTTGTGTTTACTATTACTTCCTGGTTGTGACGCATGCATCTAATCTTGCGCGTCGTTTCGTGGAAGTATTATCAAATGACTGAGATTTATATTTACGTGGCTTCTAGCCTTCAGTAATTGGTTGCGCGGCTTCTGTGTCCATAACTCTGATCTTCCTGAGTGCGCGGTTTGTTGGAAGTGCGTGGTTCGGTTCTGTGCGCGGTCATCTTCAATAACGCAGTTCCTTTCCTGAGTGCGCAGTGTGCGCGGCTCCTCTTCAAAGTGCGCGGTTCATCTTCTGAGGGCGCGGTGCGGTTTGCGTCGAGTTTTGGTTGCTTCGATTATTTTGAGAGCACATCCTCATCTAAAGATTCCAGTTTCTTTATTGGAGTTAAGGTATGAGCACGCTATTTCTGGATGTCAATAGCAGCGTGTTCCTCTTCAACATTTGTTCTTCAGTTAAGTGAACTTTACCAAGAAGAAATATAATTAACTATCTATTGTGATTTGGCAAAATAAATATTCAGTCAAGGATATTTATTATTCCAAGACATTTTTTGAAATATTTTTATTGCTTCACAATAAACTAAGACTCTTGAGTTTATAAGTTTGAGTAAAAGAAGAAATTAGAGAAGATACTTAAAGATTCAGAAAGAAAGATACTTAGCTATAATTATAATCCTATCAGCTATCAAGCATAGGCTGCAGGTATATATATATATATTTCTTTAACTGAAAACATATAAAAGTAATTGTAGTTTAATTAGAGTAATATTAATAGTATATTATATGTGTTTAGATTTTCACAGATACGACGCTGAAGAATCCTCTAGCCAGTACACCAGTTCTAGATGGAAACCCATAGTAAAGAGGTCTACATAGAAAATCAGTGAAGATCTGCTTTTGTTTTGTTCTCCATTCCCCTTTCCCCTTGGGTTTGCCAGTTTAGTAATCATATCTAATTAGAGATTGTTGAGTTGGCACACCTAGGGGGTCTGGTGGGCCAGCATCACTCCTGCAGGAAGATTTAAGACTGGACTTTGACAGTTGAGCCCTGCTGGGTCTGTGACCCCTTTGTATCAGAGTCCGACTGGGGTGGCCGTGGCCGGGTGGCCCTCGTGTGTTGGGGAAGTTGCAAGTATTGAACATGGGATGGGTCACCCCAGGACACCGCGTGCGAAGTCCCCAGGACACTACGTGCACAGCCCCCAGGTAACCATGAGCGCAGCCCCGGGACACTGTGAGCACAGCCCTCCCACCTCCTCTGGACTCCATGAGCACAGCCACAGACCCCTGAAACAATGTGAGCACAGCTCACCAGAACACTACGTGCACAGGCAGCCAAGGGGATCACTAATGCACAGCCCCCCAGGACACTGCATGCACAGCCTCCCAGGACACTGCATGCACAGCCCCCCAGGTCAACACGTGCACAGCCCCCCCGGACACAGCGTACACAGCCCCACAGGACATTGGGTGCTCTCAGCCTCCAGGACAACGCGTGCACAGCTCCTCAGGAGAGCATGTGCACAGACAGCCTTCCAGGACACTGTGCACAGCACAGCCCCTCAGGACTGCACAGCGTGTGCAGCTTTGTTTGTGTCAGTTAGCAATCGAGCCCCATGCCCCACATCACCTGAGCATAGCCGCAATATACTGGGGGTGTTGGGTGGAGGTCCCGAAATCCTTGGCCCAAGTGACGTGCGTTTAGCCCCCCTTCACAACGCGGTACACGGTACATCACAAGGCCATGTGCAGGTTTTTACACTTGCATATTTCCTTTTCCATAATTTCGATCCTTCGGGCCCCTGTCCACCCGTTTGACACCATTTTGATTGCAGGCAGAAGCAGCCATGGTCTTGTCACCTATGCCTCTCTCCACTGCACTAACATACAGCAATGCTTCCTTCACCCCAAAACGCACACCCGGCAGAGTACCGGAAAGGATTCGGGCGATGCAGGGGCTGAGTGTTCCGTTTGCACTGGCTCGGAATGACCATGTGGTCCAGTTTGACGAGTTACTTCACCATTCGGCTAGTAGTTTGGGCCAGTGTCACTGAAAAAATATCTTTAAAGTGCACAAATTGCCTCACATTTTATCAAAAAGCCTCCCCTGTGGGTACTACTCAGTCTGTCACAAAAGGAATGAATTGTCGTTTGCAACTTTGGCCACTTTTTCATTGGTGCCCGACTCAAGACAATTGTATGCCCAACAACACCATGCTCATGGTTGAAGGAAGGGTGAGGGGGATGCATTTATGAGATGTGATGACTGATAAGGGCTTGAGAGTAAATTGATTACACAAAACACCTGGATTAGATGACTGAAGAACAGGCCGAGTGGAGGGTGCTCTTCATGGAGGTAACCGATTCACAATACTTGGTGTACTTTAACAGACTGTCAGATGGGGCAGAAGGGGTAGAGACAAATACATTGCAACAGTGACTAAAACAGAATGCTTTTTTATTTATTTGCATTTTTAAAGCGCTCACACAGCCCGGGTGCATCGAGGCGCAGTTACAGGAGGAGCATGTCTTAGTTGCGTATTTATAACATGCTTAATACCCAGAGGTTTCTGAGTGAGGAGTTGGGGATCGAACCTGTGTTGCTTCGTGTCGTCTTACTTCCAAGTGGAGCACATTGCCGCTGAGCTATCCTGAGTCCTGGGACAGTGATTGCAACGCAGCATTGAAAAGGGACCTTTACTTGATGGGAGTACACAATGGATACCTACCGCCAACCCTGGAAAAGATGGCAAGAACAAGATCTGAAAAAAGAGCGCTCTTGTATGCGCCAGTGAGAGCTAGAGCAATCAGTATAAACCAAACCTAAGTGAGTTTATGACACAACTTATTTCATTGTGCGTCTTAAAGCGATGAAAATAAAGTGGGTAAATAAATATTTTGCCTTTTGCATCTTATAGTTTTCCATCCAGGATGTGGAAAATAAATTATTATTTTGACCCAACATTTTGCTATAAGGATTTGTCATGAAGCTTTTATGCTATTTGTGTATTTTGCAAGTAAACTATAGGACAGTATTGTAGGTCTTGTTGACAACCAAAACTAAAATATTTGTTCCATGTAAAGCATGGAAGAAGGTGGCTGTTCTGTTCCCAAATTGGGTTAAAATCCCTGCTTCTCTGTTCAACATAAGTGTGTGATCCCGGGCAAATAATATAATCTCACCCTGACTTCAACTGCAAAGGGTGTCACTCTACCCCCTTCTTCCCCTGAGCATTTTTGAAGGCAAGTGCAAGTCAAACATATGTCTGCGGGTGCTGTGATGGAGGTCAGCAAAATATTGTGCAGTGTGTAACGTCCTGTCATGTTAAGTCCACCTTGCCATAGAAACTTTGCCCTGTTAGTAAAATGTCTCACTTGCAAAACCTACAGATTTGGCCCACTGTGTCCTAGGCTTTCTTTTTCCTAACCTCAAGTTCGAATTTATACAAATTAAAGTGGAAAAGTAACGGCGTCACTTCCGATCAGCGGATGCTGCTCGCCACCGAGTGGGGAGTGTAGGGTGTGCAGCTCAGAGCAGAATAACCTGATGGTGTATTACCAAGTAACAAGTAAGGGAGCACCTGTAAGATACCTCCTACTAATAAAGCAACTGTGGCCTGTACATCCACAACCCGAGTCAGTGTATTATTTCTGGGGGGGTGTTGGGGGAGGTTATGGGAAAAGGGAAATGTATGGAGGGCCGCAGGTTAAACCAAAGTGAATTTATAAACCAGGAAAATCAAATGCAGGGCCCGTGGAAGGCCGGTGTGGGGTGTTGCGGCTAAGCAGGGGGATGCGCCGAGTGCAAGGATGAATGTAGCAGACACCATCATAGCCGCTAAACGCAGCCGGACGCACTCGGGCCCATGTACTCGATGCCCCTCCAACAACAGGATGGGAGGATCAGGGTGGGGGACCTCCTCAGCTTGGATGGCACAAGGAGACAGGAGAAGGGAGGGAGCAAGGAGGTGCAAAAGGGGCATTGGGGGAGCGGCCTAGACCATCGCCTATCTCAGGCTTAAAGTCACGGGGAGGTGAGTGAAACAGCCTCATTCTCCGACAACCAAGAAGTCTTTTCCAACTTTAAAGCATTATACTTTCTCAACCCATGTTGTGCCCTTCTCCATCCATCCCACTACTAGCCTGTGCCAGCAGTCGCTGCAGCACCGAACATGTGACATGGTGCAGCAGCAGTGTGATGGACTGGTGGTGGCCCGATCTAGGTCTAGCACTGAACTGGCATTATGGGGCCAATATTTTTTGGGGCACTGGCACTTATTTTTTTACAAATTAAGCACTTGTTTTATCGTCCTGCATAGTTTGTTCATATGTTTTGGTATATTCTATTTCCATCAGAGAGTACCTTAAAATACATGCCACCTGTACAAAATATCATCCTTTCTCATGGTCTGCACAACCCATGCTGGGGCAACTGCCAGCAGGCAATCTACTTTGTGCAGCGGCTGCACTTTTTAGTGGTTCAAGTTTTAAAAAGTTAGAGTCTTTCTTTCAGTTTGTGGGAATCCATTTCATTGCGAAAACTCAGTTCTACAAATACCAAACCGATTATCTATTTCCAGCCATTAGCGAAGCTTGGAGAATGGAAAAAATGTCTATTGATAGTACATTCGCGGGCAAACGGTTCAGGCTAGCCGGTGATGGACAGTGCGACAGCCCAGGATTTTCAGCCAAGTACTGCACCTACCACTTTCAGGACATGGAAAGTAAGAAAATTGTGAGTTCGGTGGTCGTGCAGGTGTCACAAAGCACATCCTCAGTGGCCATGGAGAAAGTTGGCTTTGTAGCATCATTGCAAGAACTACAATCGCGGGGAATGGTGATCGACCTGATAGCCACGGACAGACACGTTTCAATTGCCAAGACAATGAGAGAAAAGTATAAAAATATAAATCACCAATTTGACGTTGGCATCTTGCAAAAACAATCAATAAAAAAATGTCGGCTGCAGGTAAAAAAAAGATATGCAAGGTATTTCACAGTGGTCCAAGTCAATCAGCAACCATCTTTGGTGGAGCTCAAAAACATGTGGAGGGTCGTTGGAAATTCTACTGGAAAAATGGCGGTCAGTAATGCTACACTGTAGCAACGTTCACCGCTGGACCACAAACCAACATTTCCACAATTGTGAACATGGCCATTTGTCCACAGAGGAGGCACGGAAGAAGAAGTGGTTGATTCCTTCATCACCCACTCACAAAGCCATCGAAAAGATTGTATTTGATAAAACTATAACAAGAGATTTGAGGGGACTCACGGAATTCTGCCACACAGGAGATTTGGAGGTGTTCCACAATATGTGCCTAAAGTACAGGCCAAAACGATTGCATTTTGGCATGGAGGGCATGATAAATCGGACTCTTCTAGCGGTCTTGGCACATAACCATAATGTTGGCCGTCAACAAAGTAGGACGACCGGAACTTTAGGGACGCTTCGCTACAATAAGGCCTTCACTAAAAGAAGTAAACAATGGGTTATCAAACCAGTGTTTGAGGATATGCAATATGACTTTATTGAGAGACTTATTGTTGATGTCCTAGATAGGCACATACATGGAGTTGTGAACGAACCTGTGCAGGGGACAACTGCATTGCCACCCAACATTGCCTCTGTTCCATGTCCACCTAAAGAAAAGGTCATTGAGAAATACACATCACGGTTTAAATGATTGTAATTTGATTGTCTGTTCTCTCGAGTCTCCTCATGTCGCAGGCCCATTGAATATGTGTAGCTATGTATTGTGTAAATAAAAGTGATTGCTCTGTGAGTCCTGTGAGATGGCCTTACACTGAATGTTGCTAACTAGGAATGTGTGCTCGTTCAAAGTGAAGGTCAGCTGCTTTGATTTTTGCTCGGGTGCCGGAATGGCCCACGACTCAGTATAAGGTTCTATTGTTATTTGACCTTGACAGGCCGGGACCATCCCGAAAGACTTCTTTTTGGGGTGTGGGGCAATAACGTAAGAAACGATAATGAATATAATTTCAGAAACGAAAGCCATTAATGTTCGTTCATTAGAAGAAATAACGTCGGCATAGAAGGAGTGGTATTTCGGGGCTGCCCTACGCACAGACACAATGAAAATGCAAATATAATGTAAGTAACTCTTTAGATGAGTTTATACCGCAATTTAATTACTATACAGTAGCTTTAAAGACGGGTTAAGTTGTACTTGTTCGTTCTATGTGGCATATTGTTTTGTACCGCGCACTATCTTGAGGAGAACCATCTCCTTTTACGGAAGCACCTCAAAACCTTCCTCTTTGCTTCTGCTTTCTCTCTCCCTCTAACCTGCTACAACTGGTCCACTGTCTGCGACCTCGGTCCTGGGCCCTTCCACTCTCCACCTGCACTGCCTCCCTGTCAACCCCTGCACTGGGGGACTGTCTCAGTATCCTACAGCCCCCCCATTGACGTATAATACCCAGTTGCACTGTCCTAGCTATGAAATAATTTCCCGACCTAATATATAAAATGAATAATTTTAATAAAGATCTGATGGTGAGACTAATTTCATTTTTTATGTTTTTAAAACAGGTACATCACTCATTATTGTATGTGTCACGAGTACCAGACACCGGCGGATGGCTTTTATAACCGCCAGTTGCTTCTCCGCGTGAACAACGTTACCACCCTGACCATTTTATGGGACGATCGCCAAGTACAAGTATGCCCTTACGCGGTACTAACGGCTAGATGCAACATACAGACCGTTGTGGTGGCCTAGTGCCTCGTTGTTGGAACAGCCATGCGATTATCAGTGCGACCGAAGAGCTTATTTTATCGTAAACCAACACCCTGTGTACTGCACACGAACATCGCTTGCCTCAAGACGAACTATTTTGGATCGAGAGCAAAGAAAAATGCAAATCGCTGAATATTCTCGAAACATTTGATGTCCAATAAATGTACTTTGCCAAATGTACAATCTTGCCGTTTGCTTTTAAACCACAGTTTCATATTCCGAATTGTGGCGCTGCATTGTGAGATGATCTAAGACCCTGTGTACAGCAAAGGAACATCGCGTGCCTCAAAACGAACTTTTTGGAACGTGAGCAAATAAAAATGCAAATCGCTGAATATTCTCTAAACATTTGATGTCAAATAAATGTACTTTACCAAATTTACAATCTTGCGGTTTGATTTAAAAGTACAGTTTCATATTCCGAATTGTGGCGCGCTGTGTTGTGAGCTAATCTGTGTTGGTTTCCGGGTTCTGTGTGGAGTCGCGTAGAAGACGCCTGGGCGCGTTTGCCTACGCAGCACAGTCACGTCACGGATAGAGGCGGGGAATATGAATGTTTTGATAAAGTCTGTTTCAGGGGCGGGGGATTTGATTTAGTGCCGCAAAAGCAGGTGAGCCAGGGCGATGGGGGGAAATGATAGGATTATCAGAAAATGGCGGCTGATTTTGAGTGCGTTAATGGACGAAAAGTCGGGTAAGGTCCATAGGAAAGTTTTCTACGATCTACCGATTTATGCTTAAAAACACATGGCCGAACCGTAGGGACAATAAAAAAAAAGTCCCGGAACTATCCTTTAATGGCTTGTGGGTGAATGGATATGAATGTGTGCATGCACGGCTGGGATCCAGGCAAGGTGCATTGGAGCATAGATGTTTTTACTACATGTTTTGCTGCTATTTTATGCCAAAGCCAACATGATGAATATTATTCCTTGGAGGGTTTGGGGTGGGGTTATAGCAAATGGGCAGACAGACTGGGCATTTCTTTCTGTGGCATGGCAATTTGTATTCAAATAAGAGGCAAGACCATTATGATGTGTGTTCTTACATAGGGAGGGGGCACTTGTTCAGTCAGCAAGTAAATGTTTTCTGAATTGCGTTTCATGTATTGCATGTTTTACTGGTGTTAAGGGCAAAGTCAACATGATGAGTGCTCGTACATGATGGCTGGAGGCATTCAAAGTGCTGTATAGGGATGTGCACCACCTTTCCCTCAAACTGAATGTAATGGAGATAGACCCACTCCTTCTCAAACCGAACGTAGATAACTTGTTGGGGTGATCAATGACTCTAAATGTTGTAGAAATCAGAAATGTAGTGCTTTGCAGAAAGGCACTTTGGAGGACAATCTATTGTGGGGTCAAAATATCATGTGCAGTAGAGAATGTGTCAGGTAGTACATGTTATGATGCATTATAAACAAATCTAGGTTTAAAACTAAGACCTGAAATTATGGGTAAAAATAGGTTGGTCAGGCATTTTGTAATTGGTCAGCCATGTTGGGTTTAGGACAAAGCCATGCACTCTAAGTTGGATGCTTGAGCATACAAAATGGTTGAGTTTTTGCTAACTCATGATGACCTCAATGAACAGACTTTTTGTATAAAGGTTCATAAAGAGGACACTGGTGCGGAGGATGAGTGAGTAAAACCTGTTTAGACTAGTTCTGAGTGGTAGATAGGCAAACAAATCACAAGCAAGAAGAGAGGTTGTACATTGATCATGCCATTATAGGCCAACAAATCATAGTAAGCAAGGGGTTGTACTTCTGATCAGGCCATTACCTTACCTTCCTAGAGTGTATATAAGACAGGAAATGCTCAGAATTGTAGAAGAGTCCCAGAGATGTCGTGGAAGCTGTATGATGTGTCCTGTCTGTAAGAAAACAAAACTTGATGTCTTTTGGAAACCAGTATGAGTGTCCTGCTTTGCTCCAGAGTGCCTTCCTTGCCCAGAAATGCCAATGCCCGGTGTGGGGATTATGGGACCCTCATTTACATTTGGCGAGCCAGCTGCCAGGAGTCTTAGGATGCATCAAGACAAAAGACCCTGGAAGACAAGGTAAAACATTCTATGAGGCCTGAAAGAGTTGGAGAGAGAGAGAGATGGGTGGGGAGGGGGCAAACTGCAGTTGCCTGGACATCCCTAAGGAGAAGGGTCTAAAACGCCTGAAGGCATGGGAGAGGGCCTTGGTACTGGCGTTTGGAAAAGGCAATTATTTTCTTAGCAGTCTTCTAAGAAAAAATATTGCAAAGTTATCTTTGGAAGTCTTCCAAAATAATATTTAAATTGGGGATTTCTTTGTGTGTCTTCAGAAAAAAATCTTTCATTATTTATTTATCCACTTTTGGGGGACCCATTTTTAGAAAAGAAATATTCTTGATCATTTTTAAAGTTTTTAGAAAAAACTTTGAAAGCACCTATGGGAGACCCCTCTTAGAATACTTAGTTTGGGATACTTTTAAGGGTTTTCAGAAGAAAATGTAATCACTTGTGGGAACCCCCCCTTAGAATTTTGTTTGGAAAGATCAATGTTTTGAAAGTGTAATATAAATAGTTTAGAAGAAATAACAGAGAATAAGAATTAACTCAAGACATGGGGCCTCATTACACGGTAGGCGGAGGACCAAGGTGCTATTAGCACCTTGGTCCATGCCGGTAAAATACCGGCACCGCCTTGGTGGAAAGGGGAATTACCGCCCTCTTCCAAGGTTGGCGGGGCGGTCATTCCCCTTTCCCCCATTGCCTTTCCCCATTCCCATTTTTGCCCCATAGGGCTCTATGGGAATGGGGAAGGCGCTAATTACGGTGCCGCAAATTGCGGTACCGTAATTAGCTCCCTGGTCGCTTTGCGGGTTGGTTTTTAACGCCTGCAAAAAGCAGGCGTTAAAGTCTCCAACCCACAAAGGGACCTCGTAGTAAGGCGGTAAGGGTTAACAGTCACAGGTACCATTAACGGTGACCGTTAACCCTTACCGCCGTCCGTGTAATGAGGCCCATTGAGCGTTAAGGAGTTATTGAGCAATTGATTTGTGAGAGGCCAAGCAATTAAGAGGTATCGTGAGGAGAGTGCCATACGGCCTGTGCCTGCATTTTAAAGAACATAACAGAATGCATTTTATTAAGTTAAAATGAGAATGCATTTTATTGAGTTTAAGGAAAAATTGGCACCAAGCCAGAAATTAAAATGTTCAATTATGAAGAAAATATGAGATAGATATATGCTATGGACAGAAGTATATAGGGGCACATTTTTAAAAGTTTGAAAAATACAATATTTAGTGAAAAAAATTAAAAAAAAGGTTAAAAAAGTGGTTCACTTTGAACCCTTATAAAAAACAAAATCCAGTAAATAAGGAATTAATTCTTGCATTTGACAAAACTAGACAGGTTAATCTACCTAATGAACCCCATATGACAGAAAAATGCGTCGGTCTTGATAGAAACGAGCAGTAGATAAGGCTGACAAAGATTTGAAAAAGTTGTGCTTTGCTTTGCAGCTAAATGCGTATTCAGAAGCTGTATTTCTGCCAACACAGGCCTTCTGACTAACAAATACAGATAAGGGAAGCCGCAGCACATGGGAAATGTGGAGACTAAAATATATTCTTTTAAAAAGGAAAATGATGTACGTAACTTAACAATTTGCTAAAATATAACTGCACGCACTACGAAAGGACAGTGTTTGGTTACAACTGACACAGATAATTTATGTTCGCAGTAGCAGGCTTTTTTGAGTAGAACACATTTTCAGGCAGTATGTGCGGAAAACCTGTCAATGAGTAAATGTTGAAAAACAGCTGTAATAAAGCTTGTGTTTGTGAACGGAGCAAGCTAACTTCTTAAATGATTAATAATTTGAAACAATTGATGTTTTTAGACTGAGGAGAAAGTGAATAGTTGAAGTTAAAAGTCATGTGTGGTGGGGTCTGGGGGGAACCACGCTGACATATTGTTTAAGAATCACAGAAGCTGTTTTTGAATTTTAAAAGGTTGATTGACTATGTGGTGAAATCATGATTGAAGTCTCATGGTAATTTGAATACTTTTTGCATGGACTGTGTTTTCATTGTAAAAGCAGTGCTTTGGTCATGTCAAAGCTAGCTAACAGTGGGTGCCTTTTGATAAACGCATTGTGAGAAATATCTATAGGTTATTTGGTGTAATGCACTATGATGAGAAGAGAACGCAGCATGTTATCCTTTTAAATGACATGGGTTTTTTTATGTGCGCCATAATTAAAGAGTTGAGAATAGAGAAATACTGCACTACAATGGTAGCATGCATGCAAGTTTAAAAAATGCATGAAATAAATGGGCACAGTAGGCAGATGTCAAGAAATGAAGAGATGTTCCCAGTGATATATATATTCAGTGAAAAAACTTTGTTAAAGGGACGTTATGGTTAAATTGCGCTGCTAAAAACCTATGACATTCAGTACAAAAACTTTGTTAAAGGGATGTTATGGTTAAGTTGCGCTACTAAAAACCTATGAAATTCAGTGAAAAAACTTTGTTAAAGGGACGTTATGGTTCAAAGTAAAACTGAAAAACCCCTGAAATTCGGCAGTTATGGTAACATAAGCAACCATAACTCGCGCAACGTGCACTGATACAAACAGGACATCAAAAAACCACATCACAGATGCTTTACACAGAAGTAGCAAAA
This sequence comes from Ambystoma mexicanum, assembly GCA_002915635.3. Classification (NCBI taxonomy): domain Eukaryota; kingdom Metazoa; phylum Chordata; class Amphibia; order Caudata; family Ambystomatidae; genus Ambystoma; species Ambystoma mexicanum. The sequence continues at coordinate 13,195 of PGSH02026286.1, read as the reverse complement.
GAAGAAAGCAAACAATATACAAACAAGGCGTGCAAAAACAACTTCTACAGATGGCTTTACACAGAATGTTGCAAAGTAAGAATTTATGCTCGTTCACAGTGAAGGTCAGCTGCTTCCATTTTTTTCTCGGCCCCGGAGAGGCTCACGAAGCGGACTATAAGGTTGTATTGTGTTTTGACCTTGACAGACAGAGATTGTGATGAAAGACTTCTCTTGAAGGAGTGTTGCTAAAACGTAAGAGAAGATAAAGATGAAATTTCTGAAACGAAACCACTTTTATATATTATATCACTATGCGAAAGATCGTTGGCACACGCGGAGTCGTATTTTGGGACTGCACTACTCGTAGACAATGGAAATTGCAAATGTAATGTAAGTAACCCTTTAGATTATTTTATACCAAATATAATTACAATAGCGTAGCATTAAAGACCGCTCAAGTTGAACTTGTTCGTTGAAAGTGGCATAATGTTTTCTACCGCGCACTATCACCGCCGAATTGATCCCCTGTCGTTTAGAGGGCTCTGAAAAAGGCAGACGACACAGGGTGGGTTAATAGAAATAATTTAACCGGTCTATAGGCGGTCAAGCGCTCTACTCGCTGTGCCACTTCACTGTAGCCTGTCAAGTGGCACAGCGAGTACAACGCTCGCTTTGACATCCGTGCACAGCTTGCTAACGCAAGTTCGAATCCCGGCAAGGCCAAACTCAGCCTTTCATCCTTCCGTGGTCGATAAATGAGCACCACACACCGTGGTTAATAATAAGCACCGCTTAGATACCTCACGGTTCTTAGCGCTATATGAATGGGAAAATATTATTATTTTATTATTAACATACTCTGTGCACTATCTCTGATAGCAAATAGTTTCACGCCCTAATAAATAAAATGATGATTTTTAATGAAGATCGGCTGGTGAGACTAATTTATGTTTTTTAAAACAGGTATGTGGCCCCATTTTGCCTATGTCACGATTTACAGACTCCAGCGGATGGGGTCTTCAACTGCCAGGTGCAGGTCCAAATATGCAACTTCATGACCCTCACCATTTTATGGGACAATCGCCAAGGACCAATATGCCCTTACGCAGTACTAGCGGCTACAAACAACATACCAACCAATAGGGTGGTCTAATGGCTCGTTGTTGGAGCAACCTTCCGATTATCAGAGCGACCATTTACTGCTTTTATCATAAACCAACAGCCTATCTACCGCAAAGGAACAACGCGTGGCTCCAAATAAACTTTTGCTGATCGACAGCAGAGACAATAGCAAATCGCTGAATATTCACTAAACATTTCATGTGAAATAAATGTACTTTACCAAATGTACAATCCTGCTGTTTACTTTTAAACCACAGTTTCATATTCCGAATTGTGGCGCACTGAGTTGTAAGCTGATCTAACACCCTCTGTACCGCAAAGGAACATCGCGTGCCTCAACATGAACTTTTGCGGATCGACAACAAAGACAATGCAAATTGCTGAATATTCTCTAAACATTTGATGTCAAATAAATGTACTTTACAAAATTTACAATCTTGCTGTTTGCTTTTAAATCACTGTTTCATATTCCGAATTGTGGCGCGCTGTGTTGTGACATAATATGTGTTGTCTTCCGGGTTCTGTGTAAAGTCACTTAGGACTGCAGAGGACTGAGCGCGTTTGATGACGCACCCTGTAACGTCACGGAGAGAGGCGGGGAATATGAATGCTTTGATAATATCAGGCTTAGGGGCGGGAGATATGATTTAGTGTCGCAAAAGCAAGTCAGCCAGGTCAATAGCGCCAGTAATAGGATTATCACATAATGTCGGCGCACACCAGCCGGATTTATCGTTTCTTTAGTGGACAAAAAGTCGGTTGACGCCCATAGGAAATTGTACTATTAGCGGACAAAAGGAGTGGTCTTAAAACACTTTCACCCTGACAACGAACAATACAAACAACGTTCTCAGAACACCCCCATTTTGTGTAATTGCAACCATTTCGGGACACCGCGAGTGTTCTTAGAACACATTCAACTAGACAGATTACAATACGGACAGCGTCCTGAGGACACCCCCAGTTTGTGTATTTACGAACAATTAAGTACACCGCGAGTGTTCATAGCTCATTTTTACCTTCCTTGCGAACACAAATGACACATACTCTGTCCTCTAACCTCTTAAGTGCCATTGAGGTTCCCCCCAGTGCCAATGGCTTTTTTTTTAAAATCGCGGTATTCACCGCCCAAACCCGCCAACATTTCCCCCTCATAACCCCTTAAGTGCCACCGACGAGCCGGCTCGTCGTGGCAACCTGGAGCGGTTTTTACCGACGAGCCGGCTCGTCGCTGGCATTTAAAGGCTAAACACCCCACCATTTAGTTTATTTACAAAATGTCAGGACAGCCGTGTTCTCCGCGGACAAATCGAACGCAACAAAAACGTCTAGCACATAAAAAAACAAAACATTGATCCTATCTCATACTCCCCACCCTCCCAAACACTCTTACACACAACACACGGCACTAAATACAATTTTTTATCCACGTTTCACCGCGCTGTACGCGGTCGACGGCGAATACAAGAGGGCGGGCGCCACAGTAAAACTGCCGCGCTCCACACCCTCGCCGTCCAATCAGCGAACACGTCGCATGTCTGCGGACATGACGCAAGGCCATGGGCCAATCGGGGTGCTGTCCGCGGAGCGAACAGGGAAGTCCGTCCGCGAAGCGAACACAGATATCACTAATTTTTTTGCCTTACGTTTTGGTCATTTTATAAAAAACTACTGGACGGATTTACACCAAATTTGCAAAAGCACGCTTTCGGGACCAAGCCCCCGCTCCTGCCGCAAATTTGGTGTAAATCCGTCCAGCGGTTTGGCCTGTGGCCGTGCGCAAAGTTTTTTCCCATTATGTCTATAGGAAAAAACACAAGTTTTGGGACCCCCCCTATAACTTTTCCCCCCCTGGACGAATCCTCACCAAACTTTGCAGAGTGGGCCATATACTTTTTTTGCAAAGTTTGGTGAGGATTCGTCCAGAGGGAGCGGAGTTATAAGCCACCCAAAAAATGCTCTTCCTTTGGAAACACCAACTTAACCATAATTACATGGACGCTACTGCATCCATGTAATGATGTCTGAGAATTTTGAAGACATTTGGAAACAAAATCAGAGAAAAAGTGCCCAGAAGCACACAATTTGAGAGAGGTGTAGCTGAGATTCAAATTGTGTTTTTGTACACAAAATACGGCACAAAGCATACCAATGTGCTAGTGGATAGTGGTTGGACCAGGCACAGTAAATAAGTTGTGGGAAATGACAGAAATAAATGGAAAAAACAGTATTTGACAGACATTTCTGAGCTAACATGACAAATTTGAAAAAATATTAAAATGCAGTTTAAAAAGAAGCGGTAAAGCATTGAAGGAAGTGCTAGCAAGCTGTATCGACACATGCAGATATCCATGGAGATGCACTGACTTGAGAAAGAAAACACACACACACACACACACACACACACACGCTTTTATGAAAGTGTAAAGTAATCTGTGCACTATGGCCAATGCATTTAGGAACGCGCGCGCACACTTGCAAGCACACACCACGAATATGTGGAATGTCTTTTAGAAGTTAAAATGATAGCTGACATAGAAAACAGCTGACCTTTTTGGAAAAACTAGGAAGGGCAGAGACTTGCGTATTTATATTTAGAAATACTGAGATTCTTGCAGTACGCAAGCGATAATGTAGAACAGCAATTATGCTTCACTGCCATCGTAAGCAAAAGCTGCTTAAAGAAGATAGGAAAGCAGGTTGCGAAAATGGGGAGTAGTGTTGAGGTCGCAGGAAAAGAATGTGGCAGATATCAGCACATTCTGTGCTGGCTCGAGGAAAAACTTGTGAAGGTCAAAGCTGACCAAACAGAGAAAATAAATTACAAATCACAGACAAGTGTGTGCATCGCTGGCAGGCTTTGGAATCAACATCTTGCACCAATGCAGATTAAAATAAAAATGAGAGGCTTGTTTTGCCTTGAGCATGAGAGCCTTGTCTATGGATAGGTTGATTTAAAATAGAAATTGAAATGGAAAGAGTCACACGAGTTGGGGACAGGCTATGCCAGACTAGGACAGAGCAACCTTCCGTGGGGAAGAGGAAGGTAATGCAAGTAGACCTGAGGGATGTTTGCAGTCCAATGATCAGAGAGGGAACTCGCCACCTTATGTGAGCAGGCCAAGGTCGGTGCCCGGCAGAAGGCTGAGCAGAACCGTTGTCCCTGACTTGAATAGACAGATGATGGGAGATGAGGTGAATGTGAGTTTGGGATTTCACAAGTTTCTTTTGTTAAAGAGAGGAGCCAGGCCATAATATATGCCTTGACCCCAGATGGGTAAGGATAATTTAAGGTGTAAAATCCAGAGTCCAATTTTTGGCACTGGGAAATGGATACATGAATTAGAAAAGATGACAGGAGGAAATACACTGGCTATAGGGGACATTAAGGGTCTCCTGATTGCCATCCTTGGAGAGAGAGCTGATGACGTTTGGTCTAGAGCAGGGTATGCTGGTGTTACTACGGTTAACACTGCTCATGACAGAGCACCATTCAATAACTGTAGAGCAGCAGTCTGGAAAGCGCTTAGGGTACTGTATCCAGACACGTCTGATATGGGAGCTATAATGACAAAAAAGATGCAGGAAGGGGAAGACCCTCTTGTTTACATTCAGAATTTCCAAGAGCAGTGGGCCTTGGAGACACGTGAAGCTTGGGGTAAATCTATACCTGTGTTCTATCATATACTATGCCAAGGGCTGCCAGACCCGGTACAGAAGCAGCTCAAGAAGTTAGTGGGCATGGAGGCATAACCATGGTCAGAAATACAGCCGACCATTGCGCATTATTGCAGACTCTTGCAAGAAAAGAATCGCAAGAAAGACGATACTAGGAAAAGCGAAGAGGCAAAGTCAGTGCAGAAAAGACTATCCTAATATGCCATTGAAGGGGCAATGTTGGCTAGTGGTGATAAATCAGGTTCACAGTAAGCAGTGTTAGGCAGAATCCTGTGCAGTGCCCGTGGGACCAGTACACCTGATTAAGACTACAGGTGGTAAAACAAGTTTTACCTTTGGTACAAGCCTGTACTACTAAGTTATAGGGGGTCATAACGACCCAGGCGTTAAGGGGTTAACGGCGCCGTAAAAGGTTGCGGCGCCATTAACCCCTTAATGCCTTACTACGAGGTCCCTTTGCGGCTCCCGACCTTAACGGCTGGTGTAAACCAGCCGTTAAGGTAGGCACCCGGCAAAGGGACCTTGAAGGTAATTACGGTACCACAATTTGCGGTACCGTAATTACCGCCTTCCCCTTTCCCATTCAGCCCTATGGGGCAAAAATGGGAATGGGGAAAGGCCAATGGTAAATGGGGAATTACCGCCCCGCCAACCTTGGAAAGGGTGGTAATTCCCCATTTCACCATGGCGGAATCGTTAAGTTACCGGCGTTAACCATGGCACTAATAGCACCATTGGTTAACGCCGGGGTTGTAATGAGGGCCATAGTGGTAGCAGTAGCAGAGCAGCCAGGCTTGTCTCAAGAGTATATGAGCAGTAGCAGAGATCACACAAAGGGACCACAAGTACTTTGACTCAAGCAAACACTGACTCAAGGTTTCAGGTAAAAAATATAAGTACATTTATTCTTAAACCATCAGTTATAAACACACCACCTCTATTAAACTTTAAACAAAACCACACGTTAAATATATCACTACTAACCAATTCACTTTGTACAGTAAGTCTCAAGGTAAGTACCCTGTGTTTAAATGAACCGGTGTTATGAACAAAACATGATACCGCGGATACGGTTGCAATCACTTTTTGACAGTTCGGTCTACTAGATAACCGCGTATCCGTGACATGAAATGCTACCGGGGCAAAAACACACTTAGCACCTGAGATACCCAGAGGGAGTTGGAGGCAAAAATCACAGGCAATATTTAGGTTAGGCAGACAGTATCGAGAAACACTCAGAAACAGGAGTTCAAGCGGTAAGGGGTTTACGCCAGCGTTAGCTGCGCCGACCCCTTACCGCCAATTACGAGGTCCCTTAGCGCCATGGCGCTTTTAACACCTGCTTTTAGCAGGTGTTAAAATCCATGGCGCTAAGGGACCATGGAGTTAATTACGCCACCGTAATTTACGGTGGCGTAATTAACGCCTTCCCCACTCCCATTATGCCCTATGGGGCAAAAATGGGAATGGGGAAGGGTAAATGGGGATTGGGGACTTACCGCCCCCGCCAACCTCGGAATGGGGCGGTAAGTCCGCCAACCACCATGGCGTAAACGTAGTTTACGCCATGGTGGTAAAGTCACGGCCCAGGCGGTAACTTACCGCCTGGGTCGTAATGAGGCCCAAAGGTCGGAGCCATGTTTAGGTGACACCGGAGACCTGTGCCGAAGATCACACCGTTAGACAGTTCACGATTCAGTGTAGCCAAAAAGTACTTGGATATTGTCAATGTTCGGAAGCAAAAGTTATAAGAAGGAGGGAAGACAAGGACGAGCCTTGAGGATGAAGAAAAGGGATTCACCCAGTTTCCTCAAGTAGGGTGTCTAGTCAAAGGATTGAAAAAAAAGGGTCGACAGGACAAAGGATCAACACCAAAGGGTTGACAGGACAAAGGATCACATTTTTTTTAAATTATATATATATTTTTTTAGGTTTTCGTTTTGGAAAAAAAAAGTGTTTTTTAGCAAGGGGGTTGGGGGGACCCCCCTCCCCCCCCCCCAACAAAAAAAAATATGTAAAAAAAAAAATTCGATCCTTTGTCCTGTCGACCCTTTGGTGTCGATCCTTTGACCTGTCGACCCTTTCACTGTCGATCCTTTGACTGGCAACCCTCGAGTAGAACACAGTACCTTATTACAACGATGCAGCTGGTGCCCTGGCAGTTGTTCTTGTTCGTTTCCCGCAGACCCACGATTCCTGGAGCTTCGTTGTGAAGGAGGACGTCTGAAGGGGGTCTGCACCACACAGGGATGAAGCCGGCAGCAGTGACAACGCAAAGTTGTGCTCCTTAAAAACAGGAGGTGGCTATCCGGACCACTACAGCAGTGTACAGCGATTTCGACCACAGCGGAGATCTCTGGCTGAAGAAGATGAGCTGGTTATCCCCACCAGGCTCAAGGGAAGAAGACTCCAGACTGGATCTCCTCTTAGTCGTCAAAGGGAAGATAGCTCAGGACCACAGCAGAGCTTCACCGGGACGGGGTAGTTGCAGCAGCCGTTGTTCTTTCCGCTTCTCTTCGGTTCCTTGTAGTTCCAGAGGCAACTCTGACTTCTAGCCCAAGAGACCTGCCTTTTATGCGCAAAACCCCCATTCACACAGCCTGGCTGTCAATCAGCCGGGACAACCACCTCAGCCAATCATGGCAAAGTGCGACTTAGGTTTCCTAGGATACCCTGTGCAGGGGGTGACTACACCCCTTCCCCACATCAGTCTACCTAGACACCAGGCGCCAAGAGGAGGGCTTCTCTGCAGAAGCCCCCAAAAACGGTGAACAAAGAAGGAACCTAGTTTGCCGCGCAAAGTAAAACACAAGAAGGACTTTAACAAAAAGAAATGGCGAATAAACCCAACCGGAGCCAAAAGAAAGACGATTTGGTCAAGCGGTTGGAGCCAAAAGAAAGACGATTGGCAAGCGGTTATGATGAGCTAAAATCCCCACCACCCAAGAACCGACACCACGTTTAACTAATTAATCGCGAGACAACACAAACACCCGCCACCCACCAGCCAAGTCTAAATGTTAAAAGAGCAAAACAATGCTCAGGGAGGTACAGACAACAAAAAGGGTTACAGATTAGCCTTTCCAGTACTCCGTTTAAGATGGGCTGTACTGGGTCTGTGGTAAAAATGACTATGTAAAGTAAATGGCAACTTTACCTTTCTCTGGGGGACAGTAGTCAGCCCCAGGTAAATGGAGTCAGAGGGAAGTATAAAAGACAACCCTGGGTTACTACACTGAAGGTGCTGTGTAACCCATACAAGAACAAGGGCACTTGGAGTGGTGTGCTCCAGTGCCCAAGATCACACAATGAGTAACAACACATAGGCCAAAACACATTTAAGAGTGGAAAAAGGATGTACACTCTTACCAGGTGGAAAAAATAAACTCCAGAAATCCAGCAAAGCTGCTGGGGGACTCACTAGGTGAGGGAAATTAGCCCTAGAAGGATAATTCTCCCTAATAGCAGCAAGCATGCCCCAGGTGAAGACCCAAAGGCAGTTTGATCAAAGTAATAATGGATTCATACTATAAGGTAGGGGAAGCTTCAAAGACAGAGGCATGCAGAATAATTAGGGACATTTTTCAGAGTAACCAATGTGGGTTTCAAAGCATGCAGAATGATGGTTAAAACATGCAGGGAAGGCAGGTTAGGAGACCTCCAGTATGTTGGACATGTGGTATGTCAGAGCAGTTTGCACGCATGTGTAGGAGCCAAAGATTCATGCAGAAATTAGCAATTTTCAAGAGGGAGTACAGCACGCCCCCTAGTGCATAGCTCACAAGATAAGGAAGGGTTTCGCCTAGGATCAGACATTGTATTAGATATATGTGCTGGGAGTGCAGCAGGTACAGCAGTTTAGGAACGGTGCAAAAAAGATTTACTGCAGGCGGCAAGTAAGTAAGTCCACATGCAGGCTCAGCAATGTGCATACACAGAATAAACAATGACACACAGGAGGGAAAGTGTCAGTTTAAAAAAAGGGAGGAATGTTTCTACAAGGACATGGGTATGCATGCATTCACAGTGGGACGCCTCACAGGGTAACGTGATGCGTTCAGAATTGTTAGTGGCACTACGTTTCAAAGAGTGCCGAGAATTAAAATGGCAGAGGGAGAACAATTTCTGTTCTAGTGGTAGACATTGGGACTGTATGTCCATGTAGACAGAAAGGTGGTGAATGAATATTAGAAGATTGAGGATGTTTATTGAAGACTATAAATGTAGTTTTTTGCCTAGTAAGAAATTGGCAGTCTCTGTAGGAGAGTGTGTTATGATTTTTTGGTATATCTGCAACAGGCACTTGTCAGTGTTTGTGGAAAGGATTGGATGATAAAAACATAAAACATGATGATGATGGTTAGATGATTAAGGGAGAGTGTGTTTTGTTTTGGGAATGCACCGTTTGAATATGGGTGCATCCATCGTGGCATGTGTAGGGCAAAAGGCCTGATGAGACGTTTATGGTAGAAACCAGAGGTTTTTTATTGTTGTAGCAAGAACGCAGTACTATAGATAACTGTGTGACCTAATGGAAAAGTGGTGAGAGTATTTGATTAATTAGTCTCAGACCACACATATTTATGAACAAGGGAGTGGGGTGGGGACTGATGACCTTCATAGAATTAGAAACAAGTAAAGAAACATGGCAATTGATCAAGGAGTGAATAATAAAAATGGATCATGGAGGACGGTAATAGTTCTCATAAAAAAGTCTATGTTAAATAACGTCACGGATGGCAATATATCTAGATAGAGCTTAATGGAGTATGAAATGGTGTTTTCTTTAGGAACATCACACATCAAAAGAAAAGAAAAAGAAAAATGTTAGTATATATGGCGATAATGTAGCAGCATCCAGTATAAATTAAAGAAAATTGGAGAGAGTGTCCAAAATGGTAGGTGGACTTTGGGCCTTTTGGCACAAGTCCAGAAAAATGAATTAAGAGAAGATGAAAATAAATAGTTTACCAAATATTAATAAAATTAATGGAAGGAAAAATGAATGAAGAAATTATTGGATGAATGAAGGAATGGATTGTAAATCAAAAGGGGGGCATAGAAAGAAGCAAAAATTGAAAAAAACAAACAGCATCAGTGAGGGTGAAATTCTAACATTGAAAAAGTTGCTCTGAGTAATAAAAAAGAATTATGGAGTACCGGAGAACAAAAAAGGGTATGGTTGACCAAAATTGGGTTAACCAGACAAGATCAATTTTGTACAGAGCCAATTCAAGAAGAACGTACAAGGATAAGTAAATTACCATTTTTTGAGTGCCTGTAACAATGTTGGTTTATGTTACAGATAAAATCATGGACCTTGTGTGAACATAGGAGGAATGCCTGCATGGCCTTAAAATAGGGGAAGAGACAGTATATTATGACACAGGTAAGTGTTTATGAATAGGGAGAAGAGAAAAAAAAAGGAGTGGAAAGTACAGGTAAACACCACAGGGTGCGGACACACTGTTGCTCATCAATAGAAATAAGAGGCCCAGGTGAGTAACAGAAAAAGAGGCAGATAGAGACACAGTGTTTCAAGTATGTAGCCATTTCTTCCCAAGATAGGTGCAATTAGGTGTAAATAGAGCAGCATGTAGATGCAAACATGGCCACCTCAGACAAACGTAGGACATAGAAGAAGTCAAATTGAAGGTGGGTAACCTTTTTTATTTTTTGGTAGGACGCCAAAGGGGATAGATGTGGCGAATGTATAAAAATGTTTAGAAAAGGCAAAGAAGGTAGTTTTATGACAGAATGGGAAGGCACATAGTATGAATTGATGTCATAGTCTAAAAAAACAGGGGAAGACTAGATTAGTAGTGGGCTAAGGGGGATAAAATGCAGTGGAACCTTTTTTTTGTCTCAACAGGATGAAAATAAAGCACAGAAGAAAATGACCATGGTCAAATGCGATTCAAAAGCAAGATGACGAAATAAAGGTGAAGCATTTACAGCATAGCGGGAAACACATGCAGCAAAGCAGAATGAAGCATTTACAGCATAGTAGGAAGCACATGCAGCAAAGCAGAAAACTAAGTATTAAGTCCTAGCATCACACAGGTTTCATAGGAAGTAATTGTTTTGTGCACCAAGGAGTTAGGGAAAGCCTGTGAGTTAAATGGGCTGAAAAAAGATAGAAGTGAATCCAGATAGCATTTTTTGTTAGCAGAAAGAAGAAAAAAGTTTAGGTCATGAAGAAGCTTGAACCACTTGCCAGTACCTAAATGACTTTTGTCTCTATTTCGATTCTCAACAGAGAACAGGGATCCCTGCAAATGACATCCTCTTCTGCTACGGATGCGCCTAGGAGATGGAGAAGACGACGACATGCCTTTTTATTTATTGTAACAATGCATTGTTTAAATGTCTCTACATCTGAGTATGTCGATATAGGGAAAAGATAAGTATGTCCCTAAAGGGTTATACCTTTTTGTAAATTAAAGAAATAAGCCCATCAAAATAAGGGCATAGAAAATGAGATAGGCAAATGTACTTATTGCCTAAAAATATAGACACAACTGGCTTACATACTGTAAAATCAATGACAATTTATACAAAAAAAGGGAGAGAACTAGCTGCTTTGGTATGCAAAAAATCAAAATGTTTAATTGTAGTTTTGTCTAGGAGGCTGAAATGTCTAGAAAATGTTTAAATGTAGTTTTTCTACAAGGCAGGGATGTTCAAAAAGTGTTGTTTAAATCAAGTTTTGGTTAGAAGGCAGGATCATTTTTGACAGAACACTTAAAGAGGGTTTTAAGGGGTTGGGTTGAGAAGAAATGTATTGATGATAGAGACATACTTATTTGTCAAAGAATACTAATCCAGTTATATATGCCAGGCGGACAACGAGGGACCTATGTGACTCCGAAAATTGGCAGCATCTAAAGAGAGAAGTCAGAGGAACCCAACCACATGCCTAATCATTAATCACATTTGTTCAAAGTTGTTTTCTGCAAAAGACTCCCCCATCCTTGTGTTCCCTAGCTAAATGACCCTCTTGTGACTTTTAAATGGAACTGTGAATACGAGTGCTCCATGGAAAAAGGAGACACTACAATGCAAAATTAATGGCCTTTGGATTAAAGGGCCTAAGGGCTTGCTGCAAGGCAGCCCAAAAAAGAGGACAAATTCAACAGGACAGACGGTTCGGTGATGCTAAACCGAGATGTCTCGGGTGGAAAACCTGCGATTGGAAGGTGTATTGATGAGAAGAAAATTACACATTGAACACTGAAAATATGCATGGGCAAGACAATGGGAGCAAGGAAAAGATGTCGTGGGGTGGGAGTGACGGAAAAAATTTGGAGCATATGTCACATGTGAACACTGTATGATGAACAGGCTAATGGGTTACCTCAAAGCTTGACTATCTCTTGAATATCATAGTGGCTGTAAAATTATCTGAGGAATATAGTTAGTTTAAAGTAAAATTGGGGAATGGAGGTGGGGCTCAGATAAAAGTAAATAAAAGTAGTTTCTAGGGACACATACATGTTTAGACTAGGAGAGTATAATGTGTTAGTACTGACATTGTAGAAATGTGTTAGGATACCTCTCAGGTTAGAGTAAATTATCGTATAGAAAAGGGTGATTAATTGAGAGATGTGAAGGTACATTGAAAATTGAGGAGGATGGACATGTAGTTGTATGTATTGAGTAGATGACTAAATACTATACAGAGGGGGGAGTCTATAGGGACGTGCACCCCGTCCTGCTCAAACATAATGTTATTGAGATAGACCCACTCACCCTCACCCGGAACGTAGATAACTTGTGATCAATGATTCTAATGTTGTAGAAATCAGAAATGTAGTGCTTTGCAGAAACGCGCTTTGCAGGACGATCTATTGTGGGGTCAGAATGTCATGTGCAGCAGAGAATATACCAGGTAGTACATGTTATGATGCATTATCAATGAATCTAGGTTTAAAACTAAGCAGACCTGAAGTAATGGGTAAAAATAGGTTGGTCAGGCATTTCATAATTGGTCAGCCATTTTGGGTGTAGGACAAAGTCAGGTACTCTAAGATGGATGCTTGAGCATACAAAAAGGTTGAGTTTTTGCTAACTCGTTATGAACTCAATAGACAGACTTTTTTTATAACAGTTTATACAGAGGACACTGGTGGGGAAGATGAGTGAGTAAAAACTGTTTAGACTAGTTCTGAGTGGCAGATAGGCCAACGAAACACAGGCAAGAAGAGAGGTTGTACATTGATCATGTCATTATAGGCCAACGATTCATAGGTAGGAAGGGTGTTGTACTTCTGATCAGGCAATTACCTCACCTTCCTAGTGTGTATATACAAGAGGAAAATCTCAGAACTGTATAAGAGTCCCAGAGATGTTGTGGAAGCTGTAGGATGTGTCCTGCCTGGAAGAAAACAAAACTTGATGTCTTTTGGATACC
>PGSH02026285.1:0-20892 GCA_002915635.3 Ambystoma mexicanum | reverse complement strand
AAGTCAATCTTGTGAGTCCTCGTGAAGGGAATTGAGAAGAATCTATAACTGCAAAATACTTGGCCTTAGATGGGATGTTGCATAATATTGTAGCAGGATTTGGAACTAAAGGAAACACTGCTTCAACAATATTGTTTAGGGGACGGAGATCCTGAATAAATCTCCAGGACCCCCAGTTGATTTCTTCAATGGGTACACAGCCGTGTTACATGGAGACTCAGATGGCACCATTAGTCCCTGCTTCATTAAAGTAGAAATAGTGTCAAATATACCTTCAGCCTCTTCTCTGGACATGGGATATTGCTTTGCCGTGGCAAAATTGCTCCTGGTTTAAGCTTAATTTTAACTACTCCTACTCTTTTCAATAGACCCACGTCATATGGACTGTTAGTCCATACAATATTGGGCACTTTCGTTAAATCCTCTGGGAAGAATTAGGGTTTCTTTTTCACCATTGCCATTCTCTGCGATATTTCTATATTCTACACTTTAATCCACTAAGTGAGACTTATGAAAAATACTAACTCATCATCTAAATAATCATCCCTGAAAAGCTGTAAAGTCTGTCAAGCTATACCCTTTACTGAGGGCTATCATTGCTCTCCATCCTCTTCCCTCATCATCTGTCCCATGGACAACCACCCTTTCTTCTCTGACCACTGCTGCTTCTAACTCTAAGGGGATAACCTGTCTTTCATCATCCATAGGTATTTCTGGTCTAAACAAAAATTCTTCAGGTACTCTCAATATTTTACCTACCAGCCTTGGTAACACTTTAATAAAACATTCACTCCATACAAAAATACTTCTGTATCTAAAGGTATTCCTCTAAGACCCTCTGACCTGTAAAGGGTAATATAAACTATTTTACATTCATATAATATATCCGGGATTGGAGCATATTATTCCTTCGTCAGTAAAAGATATAATTATGTTAAGTTTTGTCATCAAGTCACTCCCTGATATGTTAACTGGTACCTGCTGAGAATACAATAATGGTAGAGACACGTTGTGTTCTCCTACAGAGATTGGTAATTCTTCGGTAAAAGGAGCTAAGCTCATCACCCCAGAGAATTCCTGTACATTCATGGCAATGCCTGTCATTGGGTATTTTCCCTCATGGATACAGGAACTACTTGCTCCAGTGTCTACAAGAATTGAAAATGTCTTGCCTCCTATTGTTACCTTGACCCTTGGTTCCTCTAGGGGCCCGGTGTTGCTGACAATACTGATTACATCGGGTCGCTCTGTGGGCTGTCCTATTGAGGATATAAATTCATCCCTGTACCTGTGAAAGGATGCCCTCCTACCACTGTCACACTCCCTATTCTAGGTGTGGATGTTTGCAGACTCGTGCATTTGCATTCCATTGTGGTACCATGGCCTGTTGTGTTTGCACTTGCTGGGTTTGTGTCTGTTGTGTTTGCATAGGCACTTGCTGTGGTTGCCCTTGTGGCAGTTGTATTTGCAATGGATCTTGCAGTGTTTGCGGTGTACGTGTCTGATTCTGCTTGTGATCTTGCGCATAATACTCCTGTGGTTCTGCATTGTATTGTGGAACATAGCCCACCCCCACTCTTGGAGTTTCCCAGTTTTGCTGCATGCTCACTTTGCTTTTACATGTTCTCGCTATGTGCCCCATCCTTCCACAATTCCAAAGGTTTTGCGGCTGTCCACCATTAAATCCTCCTCCTCCATGAGGGTTTTGAAATCCACCTCATCCTCCCCTACGTCCATTCCCTCTTGGCCAAAAATGGCACCCACTATGATCCCTATGGTACACTACAATGCTTTGCTGTGCTCTTTGTATCTCTTGTATCGGCACACCTTCAGCACTTGTCAATACCACTCCCTCTATGGCTAGTTTTGACAATTGTTTTTGCACTAACTTCGCTTCCTCCTGCTTTCTACTCTCAGCTTTCTTCTTAATCTTTTCCTATAACAATCTACAATGATGTATGATAGTTAATTGTATTTCGGGCAATGGCTTTGCGTCCATCCCTACCTGTTTCTTCATCTGCCGTTGCATTGGCTCGGGCAGTCCCTGCCATAAAATGTGGTAAAATATTGCCGAACATTTTATCCCATGGTACACTCGTCTTGTGGCGCTATCATTCATTAATATCTTGAATAAACGCAACAGAATCTTCATCCTCCCCATTCTCCTAGTCATGATCACACCCATGTCTGATGTACAGGGATATGGTACCCTGAGCGCCTGCCATACATCTGCTCTGCAATTATTAAATGGCGCTCAATCGTGTGTCGTGTTTTGTGCAGTCACACCCACATACCCGCTTGTTTCCAAATGTTGTCAGCACTCTCCCCTAGAATGGCTGCCAACAGGCCTTTTATGTCACCTATTGTTAACTTCATTCCTGATGTCATTCTCTCTAAATTGTAAATCCATTTTCCTGCACCTGAAGTCAAACTAGGTCATTTACATTTCAAATTATCCTTGTCCATTTGTGGCCACAGCATATACTGTGGTCGTCCTCCCCCTTTCTCTAATAATGGGAATTGTGTAAATCCTGATCCGTAATCATACCCACCTACACTTCTTGTTTTCCAGGTTGGGCTAGTCTCGCCTGTTTGTCTCGGTCCTGCCAGTAACCTTAATCTGCTTACATAGGGCGTGGATATATCCCCTGTATTGCATGATTGTACTTATGGTCGCTCAGTGTACGGTTCTGGTATTTTTTCTTTAGGGTCCTTTAAGTCTGACCATTTTACCCCTTTTTCTACACTTGAGTCTTTTGAAAAACTGCATGCGCCCTTTTGTTGTGCTTTCTCATTTTCTTCCCTTTTTTCGTCTGACATCATTATGCCCCGACTTGTATGACTCTTTCTTCCCTTTCCACATCATCAAGATCTACATAAAGACAGCATTGTATGTTTGTCTGTTATTACGTCATCTGACCTTCTTCCTGTTTCTCTTAATAGAGGCCCTTCAACATTCTCTTTGGTTTTATACCCATTTTTATCCCTTATTTGCCTATATAAATCCCCAATCATTTTCCCTATGTTTTCTGCTTCATGCTCGTCAGCCCATGGTTGGCAATTTAGTGATATTATCGAATACATAACAACGAAAACAATTTAAATGGATTTTTATTAAAATTATGTATGGGTGAGGGAATAAAACACGGGGGTTTGGTGGGTTATAAACCAAGGGAAATGGGGGGCGGTTGGGTGGAATCAAAATACAAATTAAAAAATCAGTGTTTTTCACTGTTTTCGTTTCATTGAAAATGTTTTCATGTAAACATTTTTTGATAAAATCACATGGAACCCATCTTTGTATTCTATGTATCCCTTGACGCTCCCTGTGGGCTGTTGAGGCTCTCTCTCTTCGTCCCCTTATTCTCGTGATTCAATCAGCACCAATCCTCTATTAAAAGATGATCTATTTCGCATTCCTTTATCCCCTACTTCTGTTCATCTCTTCTTCCCCTCTCCTCATCCCTCTCATCTCTTGCCTTCTTTGCAACCCACGTTCTTTGCAATTTCTGAGTTTCTATCTCCTCTCGTTTCCTCTCTTCTAGTCCCTCCTTTTCTTTCCTTGCCTCATACCTTCTTCGTTCTTCCTTTTGCTTCCTCTCCTTTTCCTTCTCTTCCTTGTATGCTTTCTCTTTTTCTCTTTCTTTCTTTTCCCACTCTTCTCTTTCTCCTCTTTTTCTAACCCCATCAATGCCCCTGTCATCTAGTTGGAGTAATATCTGTCCTCCCATTCATTAATTCTGCACTATCATCACTCCCTTTGCCTTGTCCTTCACTTCTCTTTGTATCTTTGCTTCTTACTCTATCTCCATCTGTCTGTCCTTTCTCTCATCACGCTGTTTACTTTCATCAAGTGTTGACATGCATTTGCGTTCTCTACTTTTGCTCTCTTCCACATTGTCCTCACTGCTGTAAGATAGGGGCTATTATGTTGGATTAACATACCCTGCCACTGCTTTCAACTCATTTAAAGGATATAATCCCTGCTTCTCAGTATCTGCGCTCTTGTTTCAGAAGGAAAGAGGAGCCAAAGGCGCTACATCCTCCTTTTTATGCTGATTAAGCATCCAATCCTTCTCAGGTGGATCTTCTTTCTCCCTTTCATAAATGTTCTACAATTGTAAAATAGCCAATCTTTTCTGTAATTTCTTGCGCTTGTATGTAGCAATTAACCCCCCTGATGCCATAGCATTAGTGTTTTATTAGTCGTGCCTCTCACCCATCCGACGTGATACTGCTTATTTTAAGGTGTTATCTCGGCAGTGTCCTGTATAGGATGTAAAGGGGAGTGTCCCCATGATGACAAGTCAATTTCGACTGCAATACTTACCAGATCTTTTTTTCTTTTATTTACTTATCAAATATACCACACTGATTGATTTGAGCAAGCACCATCAATCGCGCATTCCAAACGATTTTTAACCAATTTTAAAATCTATGCAATGATGTTCTTTTTATTCCTTGTTTAACATTTCTATCAATTATTGCTGTCTTTTGTTTTATTATTGACACTTCAAAAAATCTTCTTTATGTATTTATTATTCTCCTTTGATTTGTATCCTCCTGATTGAAGTCAATCTCTTCATTTAAAAATCTGATGATCACCTTAATGTTTATTATCATTTTATATCTCTTAATCTAGACCCAATAAATGTTTTACACTGACATATTTATAACCCCATACATTGGCGTAACGGGGTCCCGCAACCCCTGCGGTGCGGGCGGCCCCGCTAGCACATGTCCTGGGAGGGGGCCCCAGTTGGAGAGAAAAAAATGGAAAAGAAAATTTCAATTTATTTTTAAAAATATTTCTTTTTGAATGCACTCTCCATTCATAAAGACATAATTTCTGTAACAGAAATAATTTCTTTATGAAGGCAGAGTGACTACAAAAAGAAACTTTCTTTTAGAAGTCCGAGGGCTCCCCCCCATGACATGGAAGACCCAGGCTGGAGGCCTCCATGTCATGGGGTGGGGGAGCCTATGACTTCAAAAGAAATAGTTTATTTTTGAAGTCACTCTGCCTTCATAAAGAAATTATTTCCGTTATGGTTCGGTCCTTAACGGAAATAATTTCTTTATGAAGTCAGAGTGACTTCAAAAAGAAACAATTTCTTTTTGAAGTAATAGGGCTCCCCTCAACCCCATGAGTGTGCGTGTGTGAGTGTATGGTGAAAGGGTGTACACTTAAATGTGTAGGTGGCTGCCTGTGTGAGTGTATGGTGAAAGGGTGCACACAAATGTATGGTGTGGGTGTGGTGTGTGCTGTACGGTGAAAGGGTGCACACTTAAATGTATGGGTGGCTGCCTGGGTGTGCCTGTATGGTGAAAGGGTGCACACTTAAATGTATGGGTGGCTGCCTGTGTGCCTGTATGGTGAAAGGGTGCACACTTAAATGTATGGGTGGCTGCCTGGGTGTGCCTGTATGGTGAAAGAGTGCACACTTAAATGTATGGTGGGCTGGGTGTGCATGTGTGTATATGGTGAATGGTGTGTGTGTTCAGGGACGCATAAAAAACCTTACATGTTGGAGAGCGCTAACTTCAACGGCGTGGGGGAGGGCAAACATATGTGTGGGGCATCTAACTTCTTTATGCATTTTAATGAGACTATTCTAGTGCATCTTCAATGTTACAAGCAGTAAAGCCTCTCCTTTAAGTCTGAAAGCAACCAGTTATGGACTGCTGTGAGAATGAGCAGTCTCCTGTTGCCTCTGTACCCTTCCAATCACTCCCCTAGCATGCAAGTACTAAACCCACATCACGATTTAAATTGCCTAAAAAAATTGGCATTTGAATGCAGGCACTAACAGTGAAATGCTTTACATTGGTAATTGCTGGGCCCTTGTTAACAGTGAAACCCAGATTCCGTTTAACATCTGTGTCCTGTTCTGCCTGGCAACTGCTCTGAAGGTCAGCCAGGTTGAGTCAACATAGCCCAAAATGTCAGGGGGGAGGCCCAGTCAACTCAATGGTGTTACACCACTACTTGTGTTTAATGCCTTGATTACTTATTGGTAATCATCATTACGCTTAGCCCTATTCTTCCTCGTCTCTGTACTTGTGTATGAGGCAGTACTTGTGTATGAGGCACTCTGCCTCATACACAAGTACTGGGATGAGGAAGAGGTGCATGGAGATAATGCCTGACATAGCTACCTGTAATCTTCATTACTACTAGAACCATTCTTCCTCATCCCAGTACTTACCTATGAGGCAAGGGGCCTCATACGTAAGCTCTGGGACAAGGAAGAGGGACGTTATAAGGTAATTCTGGGCCAAGGAGCTGATTTTAGAGGCTGGGGTAGGGGCTGGGAAAGAGAGAGGATGTGTGGGGGGTGGGATTGTGTGATGCATCTTAATGGTTGTCCTGCTAAGTGTGATTACCTGGCTAGACTGGCATTTGGGTGCTGCCAGTCTAGCTGTTTCTTACTGCGACATTGTATATTTTTTTGGGCATCTGTGATAAAATAATATGATATGATATAACTTTTATAACGTGCCTGTACACAAGTGTTTTTAGGGAAAAGACAAGGGAGGGAAGATAGAGGGAGGACAAGACAAACAATCTTACTAGACTTGTGTCATTCAGATTGTGCAAGTGCAAGAATGAGAAGTGCAAGGGGAAAGGGAGGGGGAGTGCAAGGGAGAGGGGAGGGGAAAACAGGACAGTAATGCTCTGAGTAAGTGCAGCCAGGGCAGCGAGGCTCTGGGTAGTGCAAGGAGAACAATGGACTGTAGGGTTACAGTTACAGCCCCTAAGTGCATGGTAGGCCCGGAGGCAGTGCAAGGGTGACTGATCAAGAAAGAGCCTGGACTCAGTGAGACTCTGAGGGTAGCCAAGCAACCAGTCGGTACAGCAGACAGGTAGGTCAGGTAGGTCAGCAGGGGAGGGAGAGAGAGAAAGCAGAGGAGAAGAGGACATTTTGAGCTGCTTCCGGAACTTCAGGTTCGCTCAAGTTTGAGAGGGGCAGGGAGGCCATTCCAGAGGGAGGCACCTGCAGAGGAGAGAGATCTACCCCCACTCTCTGCCTGGAGAAGCAGTCTAACCCTTAGAGAGTTGGAGGTAGCATGAGGAAGGGCTCGAGAAGGAAGGTATTTTGGAAGAGAGATTGGATGTAGTGCGGGCCCCGACCCCAGAAAGCCTTGTGGACAATGCAAAGGGTCTTGAACTTGATCCTTGCAGCCACCGGAGCCAGTGGAGAGATTTCAGGGCTGGAGAGATACGATCCCTGAGGCCAAGGATAAGTCTGCAGTCCTGTTCTGGATTAGTTGCAGAGGGCAGAGAGTAGAGGAAGGCAGATTGAGAAAGAGGCTGTTGCAGTAGTCCAGCCTAGAGAGAACTGGGGCTCTGGAGACAGTGAGCTTCTGGGGGAAAGTGAGAAAATGTAGAGTCCCTTTGAGGAGGAGTAGGGTGTCAATATGGTCCTTGATGGTTTTGGAGGAGCTGGGAGCACGCGTTTGGACGACACTCTCATAGATTGGACTTGTCTAGAAACCTCATCAGGTGTTGTCAGAGAGAAAAAGGAGAAAGGAGAAGGAGAGGTAGAGATGGCCAAAGGGGGGCCGAGAGAGGAAGAGTGAGAGGAAGTAGAGATAGAGGACAGGATGTCCTGAGTTTTAACGGAGAAGTGAGAGGCCAGAGCCATACAGAGGGCCTGAGAGGGAACAGGAGAGATGGAGACCGCAACAGGATGGACCAGTTCCTTGCAGATTTTAAAGAGTTTGGCATGTTGTTAGAGGCGACAGAGACGCAGGGCTTGAATGGGTGCTCTCTTCTTGATGAGTGTTATTACTTCGACTGGCATTTTGGTGCAACCAGTCTAGGTATGTCTAAATGTGGCCTGGCACGCTTCACTGTAATGTTATTACGTGTCTACACTGGTCTACATTGTGCAGCCAGTGGGACCTGTTTTCAATGTGGCATGGCAATTTTAATAGCAAAGCATTAATATTCCTGTGCACTGTTGGTGACTTACATGTATTGTATTGGTGTTGCCCTACAAATGAATTGCAAACACTCTGGCTTTTTAGCAAATTTTTCTCAGAAAGTGTGCTGTATATTGCATTAAAACACATGTTTATATCTTTCTCCTAGTACAGTGTGCGGCATACCCCTTCAGCAGCACGTTTTTGTGTATTGTGCAAGCGTGATAATCTAGGCTGGCCCAGAGTGTGACACGGGCCATGATTTGTTGCGAAGTTGGGTGGTGGCCCCTCAGCATGGCTCGCAGGGGGGCCCCTCCAATTTTGTGTTACGCCACTGACCCCATACACATGTGCATTTACATTTTTTGCGTATGCCTTCCTTTACTATCTCTAGTAAATGTAACTCGTCTCACTTTTGGTACAACGTCCTTTCATCGCGGGTTGGTTTTTTTTTTTTTTTTATCGCGAATTGTTTGACGAAAAAATCCATCAAATTTTTTAGGGGGATTTAGAAAATTATGTATATAGGGTGTGGGTGTTTAGGAATACATAAAACATTAAAGGTAATGGGGGGTTTGGGGAGGAACCCCCCCAAAATAATTGTAAAACATTTGATGGGGTTTTTCGTTAAAAAAAATTGCTGTAAAAAACCCCACAAAAAACATCCACGATGAAATGACATGCAACCCTCACTTTTTACCCCATTTTGGAGTTTGATACGCACTCTTCTTTTTGGCGTTGCCTCAGGAATCCTTAAATAATTCCCCTATTTGGAGTTTTAGTGCGTACCCTTCTGCCTCTCTTGGAACCAGGAATCGAGGTATCTATTTCTTTTCTTTCTAATCCCCAAAAATCCTATTACTTATGTGCATATATTTGCAAAACAGTGCTTCCCCCCTATCTTTGCCACTTTTGATGCTCTACCTACATCCGTGGCTCAGCTAGAGTCCCTCTGCATCAACATTTTCCCAATCAACCAGTTCGCCTTCAGTCTGCGGGGCACCTGCGGGGACCAGAAAAGAATTTCTTGAAAGGGCCACCTGCCCGCCGATTCTTTTCATACATGTGTATTGTGCGGCGCTCCACAGGAAGCTCTACAATCTTCCAGCAAATGGCGAAAGTAGTCGATAGTCCGAGAGTCTAGATCTCGGCCAGGTCGACTGGACCAGAACCATCTGCACTGTTACTGAAATGTGCTCTGCCATCTTGAAGCGTCTCATGTGCTTGAGGGAATTGTCAATAATGATCTCAATCCCAAATAACCGGACAGACTCAAAGAATATGGCAAAGTACTACTTCATTTTCAGCTCAAATAAAGTAGGGCAATCTGGTGAACAATAAACTGCAGTCCAAGCATTTACACTTCAATTTTGGTTACACAAAGGTGTTATACCTCAATGTACATCAGCTTTGACATCATCCTATTTGGCAAACTGTAAAACCTATTGAAGGGAGGGATTGGTTAAGGGAACATATATACCTATATATCATATACGTATTACTGGATGCCCCTTGTCTAGTAGACACGCCTTGAACCATCTCTAAATACGTATAATACAGATTATAGCAGAATAACAGCAGCAGGTTGGCCTGTGCAACATTGTGTAGCATGTTACTACATAGACCCTGTGATTGGAGCAACAGGGGAGACTCAGGGAGTAATATCACTGGATGCCCCTTATCTAGTAGACACGCCTTGAACCATCTCTAAATACGTATAATACAGATTATAGCAGAATAACAGCAGCAGGTTGGCCTGTGCAACATTGTGTAGCATGTTACTACATAGACCCTGTGATTGGAGCAATAGGGGAGACTCAGGGAGACGATGGCAGGCAAACCTCTTTGACGATCCAAGAGCAAACTCCGCAACCACTCCCATCGACCTAGGGCTCAGGGGAGACCTCACCACCTTCCTGCCCACAGACCACCAGACAGTTACAGAGACATACATCACTATGCGCAGAATCAGTATAGGGACCCACAACGGAACGCCCAGCACAAAGCACGGGCAGAGTCACCCAACACAGATGCCCAAAGCAAAGAGGTAAGAAAAGCCCACTATTCCAACCGCTAAAACCTCAACTCTCTACATACACCTCTTCACTGGCCCAACTGTGCACTCAAGCTTTAGTCATCAGCCCTCCACTGGGGCGCTTAACCATGCCTCAACCTCTTTGCTCCCCCCAACCCCATAGGCATAATCCTGCTCTGAAATATTTGTGGGACTGCCCACCTGTGACCACCACAGGCCACTGCCACAGCTCGTCCTCCAGACCACCAGGGACAGTGACCTACAGTCAAGGACCCAATAGTCCAACTTTATCCAATAAGAAACGGTAATCCTAGCCCTTTAAGCTCTAACATTATGTTTACTAGAGACTACTCATAAGCCCACAATAGGGGGCCACAATTTCCAATACACCTGACCTAACTCTCTTTCCCCTCTCCCCTTTCCCCCTCTTTTCTCCCTGCTAGAACGTTATGATATTATGCAACTGTAATATTGTCTAATATGCCTCATTACTACTGCCAGTTATCACCAATGTGATTTCTCATCATACATGATTGCAATTGACATATTACGTTATCAGTGATTGTCCAATGTAACACATGGGGCCTCATTACGAGTATTGGAGGTAGCCATGCCGTTTTTAGCGCATGGCTACCTCCAAACTCGGGTCCGGGTCCCACAAAAGGGGACTTACCGGGCCATTCCGACCTAGGAGGGCCCGGTAATTCCCTTTCACGGGACCCGGACCGGTACATCCCCATTCCCATTGAGCCCTATAGGGTTCAATGGGAATGGGGAGGATGCTAACAACGGCCCGTTAATGACAGGCCTGTTGTTAGCATCCTGGTCTGCTAGCGGGTCCCGCTCTGCACGTCTGGTCTGACCAGGCATGCAGAGCGGGACCTGCTGCAGACCTCGTAATGTGGCGACCCGAATGAACGGTGCCGGTCCCTTACGGGCACCGTTCATTCCATGGCCGCCTACCTCGTAATGAGGCCCATGAACTTTAACTCCATTATTAACCATGTTTACACTGCACTGGACATATCTAACGGAACTGACCACTACTGGTTAAAAACTCACTATTCGGGGGACCCACTTTGTTGCAATTGTTTTGATTTGCATTGATCAGCCTTGAAAATGACCCATGAGGGTCGAAACATGTGTCGGCTATACAAACAAATATAGGTTGCACTTACACAACCAATGACTTTACATTTTTAATTGGAGAGACCATGCTCTCAGTGTAATTATTGTTTATTTATAATGTTCTCTTTTCGAACTGTGAGAATTGTTTGCTAGTTTGTGTGAAGTTTTTGTTTAGGTATAGCACACTATGTACTTTATATGTGCTTATATTTCCCCTGCGCCCAATTATCCTCTTCTCTTTGCACATGGCACTTTATTTGGAGCAGGCAACATACAGCTGATACTGCTGCATTGAAATACAGCACCTGGAGCCCACTTGGGCTAGATTTAATGCAAAATATGTGCCGCTTTACATCTATGTGTGCACGCTGTTTAAACCACTTTGGTTTGATTGTCTTCATCATGTTCTTCCTTTTGCATAACTATTGCTGCTGCTTTCGATTTGCGTTTTAAACTTGTGAATTTTTGACACAAATTTGAATGTATTTTGAATTTGTGTTGCGAATGGGCAATTACTGGGTCATTACGGCCCTGCCGGACCCAGTAATTGCCCATTCGCGGGCGCCGGAATGAAATGCTCCCCATTCCCATTTGTGCCCCACAGGGTCCAATGGTAATGGGGAGGTTGGATGCACCGGCACTATTCAGAATGGTGCCATTGCATCCGAAATGCTCTGCTCGCGGGTGTCAGGCCAGCCCTGGCAGGTGGGAAGGCACCCACGAGTAGAACTTGTAGTTTGCTGGTCCGGTAACAACTGTACCGGCAAGCTTACTGGTACCGTTGTTACCAGACGGGCGAACTTATAATGAGGCCTTTCGGTAATTTTTGTTGTAATTACTGGAACAAAGGCCAGCCCTCATTCAACATGTGTTTGCATACATAACTTAAGAATATGAGGACGAATTACATGTCAATTGACTGAATTGTATATTGAGCATCCCTTGGGGCCTCATCACAAGTTGGGTGGTATCCCGTCGGTAAACTGCCCAACACAAATTGCGTCACTGCAACTTGGTCTGGCGCTATCAACACCAGATCCCGAGTTGCAGGGGTCGGGGGGGTCCAAAGTCCCCATTCCCTTTGGGTCCAATGGGGCATTCTGGGTGCTATTTCCGTAGTGCTATGAGCGGCTCAGTATTAGCGCCAAAAACGGGCGGAAAGTGGCAAGATTTACCTCCAGCTCAAAGCTGGAGCAGTAATAGCTATCCTGCCGCATTTTTACTGCTCTGCCCAACCTGTGATGAGGCCCCTACTATTCGAAGATAGATCTCTGATTCAAACACTAATATGCACTAGCAGTCAACACAGTCACTTGACCTGACTGTCATGTGACACGTTGTTGGGGCTGGCCTTACGAATCCAGTAGTTGGTGATGACATTTTGCTTGATGAAGACCCTTTTGAGGATGCAACGCTTGGCAGGGCAAAACCCATATCATAGATGTTTTTATCTGCATCGCCTGCCAACTTGTTAATTGGGCTGGAATGAGTATTTTGCAAGAATACATGTCTATATTTCAGCACTTTTAAGGGTTTGCACTGGCTCGTGATTAGTTGGAGCATTGTTATGAACACTTTGGTGGTTTTGTGTTTATGTGTTTGGGGTGAGCTGCAACCAATAAGACTGTAGCTCGGACCTGGGGATCGAACCTGTGCTGCTCCGTGTCGTCTTTCTTCCAAGGCGAGCACCTTGCGGCTGAGCTATCCTCCTGATATATTATTATATTTTATCACCAATACATATTTAATAATTCTATGCCAGTAGTCCCGGGACAGATTCTTATTCCACAGTGCTCTGAAGACATCTCAATGTTTTCTGCGCCAACACAGACAATGCAGAGCAACAGAGGTTCGAATCTTGGTCCCGTGCTTAAAGAATGATCTCCGGTAATTAGGAACAACGCACTCATGTTAGTTTTACCCAAATTGCAGTATTAAGGCCACTAGTGTAATAAAATATGTATACACAGGCTGGCTGCACCAATATATGCTAGAAACCCCACATAAGAGCATGCTCGTATTCGCTTTGCAGTAGTAAATCATGTCGGTGTCATCTTGTTACCCTTCCCAGCTCACTCTCCTCTCTTCCGTGTGTGTCCCCTTCCCCCATTGTGTCTGTATTAACATGGGATATGCCTATATATTGGCAGAGTCCACATGCAAGGCATGTCACTTAATGGCTTTATCTTTTGATGGTGAACAGTTTCAAGTCTAACACTCACATAATGTTTCTAAAATGCACAGGGCCGTTTTATTTATTACACAAGAGCTGAGTATGCTTAGGACTAATGTGCTTGGCTGGCAGATTCCACCTGTCAGTGGACGGCCTGCTCTGCATCTGCACCCAGCAGCGGCTGCCCTGGTGCTTGCCACGGACTTTTTCTTGAGCAATGCTTTTTCTCCCACAAGGCAGAGCGACATGCAGTATGTGTAAGGAACCCGGCCTGACTACTGAAGCCTTCTGAAAGTGCCGTCAAAACGTAGCAAAGACCAGGATCCATGCGCCAATGTCTGGCAGCATTCCAGGACACACGCAATTCTCGGCCCTCATCCGCCATCCTGCTCGCACACACTACATAGGCACACTTCACTCTCACCAGACCTGCACTCATTCACATAAAGACATACGCACGTACATACGTATGTTACATGCATTACATACATACATAGATCCTTACCTGCTCTCTGCGCAGCCACAGAGCCCCAGATTGCCTGCCTTGCACCACTAGTCAGGGAAGCAACCACACAGCACAGCATTGACTGAATACTGATTGCCCACAGTTGGGCCAGACTTCCTACGCCCTCCTGTGATATTAATAGTGCACTCATTATGCATTCTGCATTTGGCCTTTCGGACTTCATTTTAAAAAAAGGGAATCCATGCGTAATGGGGGAGGAATCCCTGTTTTTACCTACGGCACAGATGCCGTTCAACACTTTGGGCCTCATTACAATGTTGCCAGTCCGGAAAAACTGCTGGTAAAATTGATGATAATTCCAGCACCAGCAATTTTTCCAGACCGGCAAAACCAAGTTTGGCGGTGGGGGCACTGACTTACCTCCAGGCCTGACCGGGCCAGTAAACCAGGCCCCCACCAGCAAAATAAGGCTTCAGTTACCTCCATGGAGTCGTATAGGACTCCATGGAATGGGGATTTACTGACGTTTCCTCCGCCTGAAAATCAGGCAGTGGAAATGGTAGGGTCAGTTTGCCAGTATCCCGCCGGAATTACCAGCCGGATACCAGCAAACTCATAAGGACCACCTAGTTTAAACATTGGATTCTGATCTACGTTTAGAATTGGAATCTAAACTTAAATCTTTGAACCAAAACAAGGGTGGGGGATCTGTGCCCTTGCACCCCAGCACACCAGGCGCCACTGCAAACTTTGAGAAAATTGTGTCCTTTACTACCTGCTGTTCTGTTTTTAGCCTATCATTTTGTCTTTAGTGGGGGGCACATCAATAATGTGTTGGAGCAGAGTACTCTTTGTTGTTACAGGATCCATATTTCTCTTCATTTCTTTTAAGGGACCACAATTCTTAGGTTTTGGTTTATCTTATTATTTGTTTTATTAATGGCTATCTTTGGCACTCGTTTTTTTAAGTCTACCTACTTTCATATGTTTTGGGATAGTATTTGTATTATTTTGTTTTTTTAAGTCTTGAGGTTCAGGGCGTGTTAGATGGTGTACTCATGAACACCTTTTTGGACTAAAGATGGTAAGAATCAGGTTCTGATGTGTTCCATGTCATGGCCCCATTACGACCCTGGCGGAGGTTTTACACCGGCGTAGTCCATGGCGCCACGGACTTGTTGTAATTACCACCGTAGTTTACGTGCGTAATTAGCCTTCCCCACTCCATTATACCTATTGGTCAAAATTGGGAGGGAAGGGTAAATGGGATTGGGGACTACCGCCCGCCAAGGTCGGCATTGGGCGTAAGTCGCCAACCACGATGGCTGGTTGCAGCTTAGCGCATGGACATGATGCAAAGCACATGTTCTCCGCCAGGGTCGATGAGGCGCAGTGTCTACAGGAGCATAGTTTAAAGTATGTTTCAATTTGTATTCATTGGTGAGTGAACAAGGACTGATGTATGAGTGTTTTCAGGTGCATGAAGAGGGATGGGGGTTCCTGCCACCAACCCCCCTCCTACTAAATTAATGACAAGGAAGAAGCCCAGAAAACACTGCAATCACCCATTCTATTTCGGACATATTCCTAATGGACTCATGATTGACAAGTACATTGAGAGGTATCCCCTCAGCCTGCCATACCGACCATCGGCCATACAGATATATCCATGAGTGAATTCTCAAGGGTTTTGACCCATGTTGAATCCTTAGACTTGGTAGATGTGGGGATGAGCTGTCGCCGCCCATTATTCTATCCCAGAACAAACTAAATCAATAGACTGGGTGGATGTGGGGATGAGCTGTCGCCGCCCACATTCACGCCAGAATCCAGGAGAACTGCGCAGTTGGCACAAGACCACTCCAAAGAAACAACCTTCTTGTGGGGGGTTCCACATCACCACTCTACTGTAAGGATGCCATCAAAACAATGTTAAGCAAGGGTCCTATACTATCAAGCAAAAGACCACTCTATTGAAATGCAGTAATTCAAGACAGATCCCAAAAATGGATGCAATACCGGTACTCACCACTATCAGAAAGCCGGCGTTTTAAATCCACCAGACTTTTGTGTAAAACTGAACAAATGAACCGAAACCAGGCCAAGGAAAGACTTGCTAAGAGGTGGATACAATGTAAAACTATATTCTGAAATGACTTGAAGGAAGTAATTATTTAATGTATATGTAAAAATTGTAAGTTTGATTTAAACTGGGAACTAAAGTGACATTTAGCTGAATTCTGCCTGACAACTACCCCCGACAGGAGAAACCTGCTCAGCCACTCTTCCCAGGCCTCGCTGCATCCTGCTTCCCCACCAAAAGGAGATGACACCTCTCTGATTAGATTAGGGGAGGGGCACCTGCAGGAGGTTGAACAAAGCATTGTCCTGGACTCAGGCAAATGTTATATTGGGGGGGCCGTAAAGTGGCTTCCTCTTGGGAGAAGTGGGAGGAGAAGTGCCTCTGGGAGCCACCCGAGCTGGAGGCAGGGACAGACAGAAGCTTCCCCCATGTGCTTTGGAACCTAAACCACACCCATCTGGGCCAGAGCATAATTTAAAAAAAGATGGATAATTCATAGTACGGACTTGTCAGAATTATATAAGTAATA
This sequence comes from Ambystoma mexicanum, assembly GCA_002915635.3. Taxonomy (NCBI): domain Eukaryota; kingdom Metazoa; phylum Chordata; class Amphibia; order Caudata; family Ambystomatidae; genus Ambystoma; species Ambystoma mexicanum. Next base: position 4,549 of record PGSH02026285.1, on the reverse strand, counting down.
TCATTATTCTGGTGATTTTTCTGTGCACGTTTTAAGAGGTGTTAGGACCCTGTGGTGTATTCTGGGGGGTTGCTAGCGGAAAATAGGGTCTTACTCCAAATGTCTGCATGTTAAAAATCTGACACTTCATCAATTAATGTCCATACTCCTTGCGCACATGTGTGTAATTTTTGGTAAATGTCCGATATTGGTAAACCAGTCAAAAAGCGCAAAATGTTGTCATTTTTGAATGCAAGCCCCCAGGAAGATCAGAGGCGGACAAGCATGGACCATAAGGAATATATAATGTGTACATGTAATTTCAACAAATTGTGTATCTGAGAAATATGTATTTGAATCAAATATAGATTTGTGGGCAAATTGACCAGGGGAGGATCCGCTGACCCATAAACAGACCTCATCATGACGACAATCCATTTCCTTCTCCCCAATCATGGGAGAGGGGAGAATTGGGCCAATGACAAGTAGAGAGGGGCAGGCTCAGTTATGCCACGCACACACCCACTTCCAAAACACATAAAAAGAGACTGCTGGGACAGGTAGAGACATTCATTTTCCATTTTTGCGGAGCATTTTGACGGCCGACATCCCATCCAGACAGAGACCAGAACCAGGGACCCATAGACTACAGAACTTTGAACCTAGAAGGCCCACTGCAAGCAAAAGTATTCTCAGCAGGCATTCAGAATCCAGCAAACCTAACCAAACTATTCAACAGCCGGGCGAGCTGTTTGAATTCTTTGCCAAGAACCTTTGCTGGAACTGCAGACCAGACCCAGACCGCTGTGAGCAGAACCAGAGATCCGGATCGCTGTGAGCAGAACCGGTGCCTCATTGACCCGCCGAGCAGAGAGAACCGCTCGCTGGACGTGCTGACCAGATCCGTGACGAGGCCCTTTCATTTCAAAATTAGCAGTGAGTATCCGCCAGAACTGTGCAGAACCAATCTCTTAGTTTAAAATAATCTAATCCAAACTATTTTAACCTAATTAGAACAGCCTCCTAGAAATCGTGTCATCTGTCATTTTTAAAGCTGCACAACTGTCACCTGTCAATTCTGCAGCTGCAAGCTGTCACCTGTCATTTTGAGTTTACTTTAAATCCGAAAAACCACCTTTACTAAATTGTCCGTATCTTCGGAACCGTTTGTCCTAGGAACGAGATTTAACTTTCCTCTGAAAGCTTAGAACCTAAGCTTTCCAACAAGCCTAGAACCGACTTCCTACTCCTTATACTTTTACCGCAATCGCGATTTACGCACTCGCAAAATTTACCGCGATTTGCGATTTGGCCTGATTTCGTCATCTGTAAAAAGATAGCCGCTTTTGCCTGAACTGCTAAAATTCGTTTGCAACCTAATAACCATCCCTGAACCATTGTTAGGGCTGACCTGAACTGATTTAAAGTGTCTACCACTCACCCTGAACCCCCTATAGGGAATTAAAAGCAATTTTACATGAGTACATGAACTGGACTTAAAAATATATCAATAAGGGTTTCCCTCAGCATCCCAGACTAGGCATTGACTTAGCTGTAGTGTTGAAGTGAAGCAGCTTAACAAAGTGGGGGCTCGGAGCCGGGATCTTCTGGGTTAGATTTAGCACTTGTGCAGCTTAATACAGTGTGCTAACTGACGGGATACATACATCCGGTCGGATCACCACGCTGTGGTACGCTGTAAAGCACTCCTCAAAGGAACGCTCTAAGGAGAAGGTCTGTTTTGCAAAATAAAATACAAACTTCTGTAAGTCAGGAAGGAACTCAAATTCCGGAATGACGACACTGGTAGACATCAAAATAGCCAGAGAGCACTTCTTACATAAGCTATTTGTGAGAGGTGAGTGGACTCATCAGGACCAAAGCGTCTGGTTGCAGGCAATCACGCAACACGGTCACTGAAACAGGGTCAGCTTATATGGAGAGATCGGGGTCCCTTACATGTGGCCTGAGTGAACTCATATATGGCCCCTAAAGCCAAAGATGAAACATAATAAGATTGCCAGGATAGCGGCATATTTGTACCTATAATATGGAGCCATGCAGGACAAAATGTGCTGAAGGCCAAGATCTGGCAAATAGGCAACAGATGGCGTTAGAGAAGGCCCAATCTGATCTGGCTCTTCTGAGGGCAGAGGCTGCTCAGGAGCCAGGAGTCAGAAAGGACAGCAGACAGTACATCACTAAAATAAAGGAGGATATGGATGTGCTGCAACAGGAAAAGGCGGACCAGGATACCAGATTTCTGGCCTTGCAGAAGGAGTACCAAGAAGGTTTGACTCCCTACTGCAGAGCCAGAAAAAGCTGGAGCAACAGTTAGACTTCAATAGGGCATGTGCTGAGCGGTAGTCACCCTGCAAAGCCACCTAGATAGGGAGAAGGCAGAGAGCAATAAACTGATTTTGAAAGACCTGGATACCCAGGCAGAGTTTGACCAGGAGCGCCAGAAAGCTGGTGCCTTCCAAAGGCAAAGGGACGACCTGGCGGCACAGATGCAGGCTCTTAGTCAGGAAAGGGATACCTTAGGTCAGGAAGTCTGCCACTTAAAAAGGAAAATGGAAGAAAATCACCTGGCCCTCCAGGGACTGGGTGACCTCCAAAAGAACACCAGAATTGTTAGAGCACACCAGAGGGTGGAGGATGCTCTGGCAAGAAAGGAGCAGGCCAATAGGGACACAGCTCAGGAGGTAACGCCTCCTGCAGCAAAGACTGGCCCAGTACTCCAGGACCAATCAGGAGGCACAGAGCGAGAATGAGGCTCTCTGCCAGCACAATGAATAGGCTCCAGCAACAGGTAGCGATGCAGGAGAGACTGATAGAGTCTAGTAAGGCCTTAACTGAGGAACTTGAAAGCGCAGGCTCTTGCATTGCAACAGGGGAGCAGGGCGGGTTAGAGATGAGGTTCGCTGGGAAGAGAAACTCCTGAGAGCATAACCTCAGGAGCCCTAGTACCCAGAGGCCTTCATCTCTCCCAGTCCCTGGACTCTGCCACGCCCATGTCCCCTCGTACACATGAGCCCAGGGCCACGGGGGATGGCAGATTACTACCCAGCTAGAAGTATGGGGCTCATAGGCCAGTACCTCCAGGAATGGATGGGCGGGGCATCAGGTATGGGCCACCAAGCACAGTGCAATTTAGTGGTGGGAACCCAGTAGAGTAGGCCCCATTGAGGGCATCCTGAAAACCTCTGCCCAGTTAGGTCAGTGGGGGGGTTACCCATCAAATCCTGGCAGCAAGGAGGGATCTGAAAGACTCTCTGAGCATTACAGGACACAGGAGACCAGGTCCCCACATTCTGCCAGCCATTCCCAGGCTTGCAGAAATCCGGGAAACCTGGAAGATCAGACGGGCACATCTGGAGCAGTGCTTCTGAGTCAGAGGATGAATGGACCAGGGTTACCCCGAACCAAAAAGGCCAATAAGGCAAAAAGGGCTTGCTTAAGGACCCATTGAAACAAATAAAGGCAATAAGGAGTGGTCATCCACGCCTTATCATAAGAACGCCAAGTATTCTGTTTGGAACACTTGGAGCTCTATGAGCAAATGATGGAGACTTTCCATTTGAAGGACAGCAGTAGGCTGCATCCAGTACGTCAAATGGACCTTCTCACCAGAATACTCCAGTTTCTTTGCAGGGCTGGAGAATCAAAACATTCAAGGTGGTCACATACAGGGCGGCCATCTTGAACATTTTTCTGGCACAGAAATCCTCAGAGGCTGCGAAGGCAGCTACAATTTGCAATGTGGGGAGGATGAGGCCCCACAAGAATTTGTGCAAGAATTGAAGCGTGCCTTTGCGCAGACCACCACAAGGGTGCGCACGGACAGCAGAGAATTTGTCAATACTTTTTTCCATGCCTTGCCCAAATACATAATGACTCAGCTCATGAGAGTATTTCATGAGAAAAGATCTTTAGACTAGGTTCTTTGAACTGCCTACCCGGATCTATGAGGTGCATGCTAAGCCCATTCGAAAATAAATAATGTGCGTCAGAAAATACCCTAAACGAACAGCAGCCCTGCTGCTGCCAAGGTGGCAGATGTAAAGGTTGCCCCGTTTTTAGATTTGAGATGGGGGCCTAAAAACCTGCGCTGCACCAAATAATCACTAGCGCAGAAGGCTCTGGGCCAGTTCACAGACAGGGAGTTCGAGGAAGGTAGTCCACAAATGGGGTCCCTCGCTCCCCTGATATGTAAGTCCCGCTATAGGGAAACGACCATCCTTGGTTATTGTGGACTCCTCCAGCCCAAGGGGGGGGATCCGGCCAAGCACCTGAACCCAGGAGAACTTCCCTCCTAACTTCCCCCAGGAGGGCAGAAATTCACCAAATCCTGGCAGAACTTTTTTCCCAGGTATCCACCCATTTCTCAGCGCCAAAATCTTCAATCTTCTTTCGCCCATTCCCTGAGCCCAGACAACTTAACCGTGAGAGGGGAGGCCAAGGTGGAAGGGTCCGAAATCTTCGCAATCCGTGGTATTACCTGAGAAGGGATAGCTACCCTCCCCGGGATCAGCGCAGGGGGAGTAAATAGAGCCCTGTATCAGCCAGA
>PGSH02026284.1:0-15702 GCA_002915635.3 Ambystoma mexicanum | reverse complement strand
TGTGGTGGACGGCTTCTCTCAGGCTCATCGCCCTCATGCTCACTGCCTGTGGGTGTAGAACAAAGGTACAACATGAGTGGTTGTGTGAGACGCTAATGTCATTAATGGCAGCATTCACATTTCAGTCATTTTGGATTGGTGGCATTTTGGCCGTTACTACATCACTGGTTTCTACAGATGTGTCGGATATGTACGCAGGTGTGGGAGTCACTAATCCTGGCCTGGTCATGTGCAGTCTGACTCGCACACTGCCAAGCCTGCTGCACAGTGTGCTTATTGGGATGTGCTAGTTACTGCACTGTGGTTGGTGGGCATTATGTGGTAGCACTTGTCCCTTGGTGGCAGTTGTCTTGCCATTATCAGAATGGGTGGAGGGCAGTATGACAAGGTGCATTGGACGGGGGCTTGGAAGTGTATTCAACATGTATTTGCCATTGGCGGTGTTGACTTTGGACACTCACCTCCATCAGCAGACGACGGAGCCCCACACTCCATTTCACCGACGCCCTCGATTGATTCTGTGCCAATCAATGCAGCGCAGGTCTCCTCCCATGGCGCTAGTTTCAATGGTGAACTTGGTCCACCTCCAGTCAGCAGTGCCTGGCTGCGAGGATGCTCTGCACCCTCAACCGCAAGTCGTCCCACCGCTTGCGGCAGTCCCTGGGGGTGCGGGGGGTGGTGCCTACTGCGCTCACCCTTTCAGCAAGTTCTGCCCATATGTTTTTCTTCCGGACCACTGCCTCTCTGCGCATGTCGCTGCTGAACACTACGTCTGCGTGTTCCTCCAGGTGGCCCACCATGGCCTGCAGCTCCTTGGGGCTGAAGCGCTGCTTGCGGAGGCGGTCCGCTGACTTTTTCGGGGCTTTGGGCATAGCTGGCGGTTGTGTAGGCCTTTTCCGAGGTTCAGGTTCGTCCCAAGGGTGCTGCTGGAGAGGATGGCAATGGATTGTGTTTTTAAAGATGGCCGCCGCGCTCCTTCCCGTTCCTGTGCGATGACATAATTTCCGTATCCGTTAATTAGCGGTGACCGTAATTTACGGTATCCGTAAATTACGGTCACCGCTAATTACGGACGCCGAAGCTTCGATGGCGGTGTTGTAAAGAACGTTTCGCTTCATGTCTAGGGGATTTACCGGCATGGCAGAAAGCTTGTGCCCGCGAGGTCGGAATAGCCTGTAAATATCAGCGTGGTACCAGATCGGACTCGCTCTTTCCGCCATGCCGGTAAAAACCAATACTTACCGCCCAACTCGGAATGACCCCCCATGTTTTTTGTCCTACTTGAAATTGTTGAATTTTGGGCGTAAACTGGCAGACCGAACACGACCCGCAGGGATGGTGCCCTTTAAGTGGTCTAAGGTTCCATAAGTTGCTTTGTTGTGTTTTCTTGGTGTACATCGAGTGCACCAGATGTTCTTTAATGTTCCGTGCCCTTTTGTACGCGAATCTTGGTTTACGTTGATCAGGAAGACATAGTCCAGCAATGGACCAGTATTTGTGAATGATTTTCTTAATTTGGAAAACATGTTGACCGTGCGTCACCACACAAGTGATTTGGTCCTGAGGTTCTTCTCGTGCTTTAGGAGTGAGGAGCGAGTCCCGGCATGTGAAGCGTGCCCTTTTCAAAGAACAGGACACCAACTTCCGGGGATACCCTCTTTCTTGTAACCTCCTGCTGAGTAGGTCAGCATCGTGATAGAAGTCCTCTAGGGACGTACAGTTTCGCAAGAATTGGCCGTAGGGTAAATTCTCCTTAATATGCTTTGGATGATTACTCTGAAAATGGAGGAATGTGTTGCGATCCGTCGGTTTGCGGAAAGTGTTGCAACTTAATTTACCCTGGGTATGTCCAATAGATAAGTCCAAAAAATGGATCATGGTGTTACTGTGTTCCATAGTGAACTGGATGTCTGTACTGCATGTGTTCAGCCAGACAAAGAAGTTCTGTAGTGTGTCCTCTGTGCCTTCCCATAAACAGATGACATCATCAATATAGCGCCGCCATTGTTTGATGTTATCTTGCCATAAGTGGCTGGGTTGAAAATGAAATTCTTTTCAAATTTGGCCATAAACAAAATGGCCAAACTAGGGGCGAATGTTGCCCCCATTGCCGTCCCCTTGGTTTGCAGATAAAATTGTTTATCAAATTCAAAGACATTTTTGCAGAGGGCAAGGGTCATTACTTCAATAATGAATTCAGGTGGGGCTTTTGTTTCTCTGTTGGTTTCAACGAGATATTCATATATGCAATCGATTGCTGCTTGCTGCGGAATACTCGTGTAGAGTGACTTGATATCTAGAGTCACTAGGATGTGCTTTTGAGGGTCAAAGTCTAGATTTTCAAACATTTGGATTGTATGCATTGTGTCTCTGATGTAGGATTCTGTTGTGATGCTGATGGGTTTGAGAAAATAGTCTACAAATTTACATAGTGGTTCCAGAATCGAGCCACAACCCGACACAATGGGTCTTCCGGGTGGGTTGGTTGGATTCTTGTGGATCTTGGGCAATGCATACAGGCAAGGAGTTCTACCGCCTGTGCTCACGAGAAAGTCGGATTCTTTTTCCGAGATCCAGTCTTTTTCAAGAGCGAAGGCCACCATGGAAGCAATTTCATTGGTCAGTTCCTTCGTGGGATCTTTCTTTAAAAGCTTGTAGCTTTGTGTGTCATTGAGCAGGTCCATTACCATATGATGGTACTGAGCGGTATTCATTATGACAATACCCCCGCCTTTGTCGGCGGGTTTGATCACTATCTCTGAGTTACTCGCTAGTTCAGTTAAGGCTTCTCTTTCTGCCCGAGAGATGTTCTGTTCTCTGTTGATATGCTTTTTTTAACTCAAAATTCTGAGGTCTCGTAGGACGCATTTTTCAAAATTTAGAAGATCAGCGGGTATTTGGTTATCAGAGGGAGTGAAAGTGGATTTTGGATGTAATCCTGTATCGTTCAGATCTTCTCTGACTTTGTGAGCATTAAAGAAGGCGCGTAGTCTGATGGTTCGTAAAAATCTGCGTACCTCCATTTCAGTAGTGTACCAATCTGTATTTTCAGATGGCACAAAGGATAAACCCTTCGAAAGGACCGAAATTTGTGTCGTGGTGAGTGGGACATTAGCTAGATTAAAGATTGGGAGACCCTGGTTACCCACTAAATCTGTCTCCTCCGTCGCCTGGGGAATCTGTATTGCCCTTGGAAGCCTGGGTTCCAAGGTGGGGGCCCATCCTCCTCCTCCTCATCCTAAAAAAGGTTGCTGGAACGGTGGTGGGGGGATAATTGTATGGTAATGGTTGGCCAAATTGATTGGATTGATATGGGTTGTAATTTGGGTTGGAGTTTCCACTGGATGAGCTGCTGCTTGATCCAGAGAAAGATACTCCTCTTCTCTTTGCTTTCTGACTCCCCGATTGTGTGCCCCCTGACTGGTTGGATTTTTTGCAATAATCTTCTGTCGTGTAAGGGTAGATTAGCTCAGTCTTGAATTCCTGAATGTCTTTCTGTGGTTTATTAGTTTTTTTCATCAAAGTATTAGTTTTGAAAGTGGCAAAATGTTTGTTAATAGCTTCTATTTGATTTTTGGCGTCAGTTATAAGTGAATTATTGGTAAATTTCCTCTCTTCGTCTTCTAGTAGCTTTTGTAGATCTGAGCTGATTCTCTGTGCTGTTGTGATGGTGAGGACCATCAGGTCCCTACTGCACTTCGTTGCAATGTAACTAAAATTCGTTGTATATTCCTTGTCCTCAAGGAACAAACAGGGTTTGTTTCTAATGACTAGCCCTGTGAGGATGATGCTTGCTCGTAAGTACTCCTTCAGGAAATGCCCATGAAGTTCTGTTCGGAATACCTTCTTTTTAAGTTTCAGGAGGTCATCTCCTGTGCTCGTTGGTGGTCCCGGTATGTTGGATCCTGGCGAGGCAAAAAAAGATGGTCCTGCTATTAGATCTAGTATCTCTTCCTCTGTATAACTCAGAGTGGCACTTTCTGTCATTATATGTGGTTAGCTTGCTGAGTGGTCAACCTGTGGGGGGTGCCCGCCTTCACTTGGAAAAAGATTCTATGAACCTGTAGATAGAGTACAGAGAATGTGCCCAAAATCATGTGCACTAGCACAGAGTGTATCCGGGTGCCGTGCTTGGGAGGGTGCTTGCCGGATTGAGTTTACTGAACCGGCCCTCAAATGATCAGTACCCTCATAAAGTCACATAACCGAAGAAAACAACCCGGGTTGTCTAAATAATAATGTAAGCAGAGAGCTTCGGTACGCCCTTCGTGACACGTAGCAGACTCGGGCAAAGGAAATACACGAACCAAGAAGAGTTACTACTGCTACTGACCAGGTGTGTTCCCATATGTTATCAATACATGAAACAATTATATCCTAGTGATGGGAATCCTGGTATTTGTGGTACTAATGGAAAAAAACCTCTAAGTTTCTACTCCATGGAAATGTCCAGAAAGAAGATAAGGGTTAAACAAGGAAAATCACATACAACCATGATGGTGAATAAACGTGGTTTGTATTAGAATAAGAAACATTCAAACATGAACATGGAGACATTTATAAATAATTTGTGTGTGAAAAACTCAAATAATCTGAACATAAAGGAATAAAAAAAAATCACAGTTTTGCTTCAGTACATGAATCTGTTCAAAGTCCTTGATCATGTAACATGGCATAAATCACTGGTGAAATCATAAAGGCTATGCTTCAGTGCAAGGGTGGGTGTAGGGTACTACCCGTGCACCGTATTCAATAAAGCATCTCATCTTTCAGATGATATTACAGGTGCCAACGTGACAGGGGGACCGTAGTCAAATTTCTTGGTATCGAATGTAGGCCTGGCAATAAGTAGTCCATAGGCCCCAAAACATCCTTATTGATGCAAATGACCCCCTTGCGTATGGTGCACGTTTCGGCGGAGGAAGTATCCAACTCCAACTACATCAGCCGGATCAGTATTACTCTATATGAACCGCCTTCATCAGGGCAAATAGGAGGCCCCTGTAGTAAGAAATCAAAACACAAGAAAACAGTAATAAGTAGAATATTCTTGTGTGTTAACACCTTAGTTCTTTCTGGACATAACTGGGTTTAGTAGTACCCACAACTAAATTGTGTAAAAACGAACCGTGTGTGTGGTTCTATTGGAAACATTAAAAAACGGGGATAAAGGGCACAGAATCTGCAGTAACAAGGAAGTCAACACATGGTGATAGAGTTATTAAGTGGTGGTGGGAAGAATATGCCTGACTCACCACTGGAGCCTTGTCATGAATCTCGCTTGTGGGGCAGGCTCCCAGGACAGGTCGAACCGGTTAATCAGCACTGCTGTGTCACTAAATGTGAAAGGGCTGGAGCCAGTCTCTGAACTTGAGTAGCCGGATGGGCGGCTTGCTCTGAAAATGGAGGCAAACAAGGGGGAGTCAAAGCTGGGTAAGCTCACACTGTGTGTGTGAGAAGTCACAGTTGGGTGGGAAGTAGACTTGATGGGAACCATAAACTATGTTGAGGCCCCCGTTAATGTTGGATCTAGAGCATGGTACCATTTACAGCGGCCTGCTAATGTGCCGGAACAGAGAGAAAATATCTCAAAACATTAGGGTCCCTGAAAGTACCTGGGCTAAAAGGTGGATGGCTCCTGGTAACGGATGCCGGTCGTGGGGTGCGCCGGACTGGAGCCTAGCTGTGAGGATGGCCGGAGCGTGGCTCTAGCGGCTGTGCGAACGAATCCCGTTCATCCTAATGTGAAAAAGCAAAAAGGATATTATAATTGGGGCAAGCGTTTCCCCGGTTGCTGCAGCTCAAAAAGTGAGCAGGTGCATAAAGTAGGGCTGGACAAGCGAACACCCGCGTTACCTGGGATCTATTTAGAGAGGCACTGTCTGCGTGGTGCTGCCAGAGCGGATGAGTGTGTTCGAGGAGCGCACGTCCGCTGTGCTGTAGCGAGTGTCTAATGGTCAGCGTAGGCTGTAACCAAGACATGTATCAGTGTGGAGGGTGTGTAGGTTGGCTGGCCAGTGGGCACGTGCTATGTGGCGGAGCCGGATTGGCTGTCACTCCGGCATGTGTCATGCTGGAGGGTGTTCGAGCAGGCTGGCCAATCGGAGGTCATGGCGTTTCATTCAGGATTTACGCCCTCTTAACAACATTCTAGAGGCAGAGTATTCAGTAGCAGCAAACCCGGCAACAATTTTGTGTGGCATTCCAGCAGAAGCCATTTGTTTCACAGTCATTGATCTAAAAAAACACATTCTTTTCCGTACCACTACACCCAGACTCACAAGATCTCACCAGCTTTATGTACCGCAACCAGAAGTGGAAACATACTCGTTTGCCGCAAGGGTATTGCAAATCACCATCTATCTTTAACAGAGTGATACAGATGGATCTAAGTAATATTGAGACAGAGAGCACTGTCCTACAGTATGTTGACAACATTTTGATTTGCAGTGAGACAGAAGTTCAATGCAGGACAGACTCAGTGCACATGCTGACAGTGCTAGCAGATAAGGGGTACTAGATAGAAAAGGCCAAGCTCCAGTACTGTCAAAAGGAGGTATTGTACATTGGAAAGATGATATCTAAGGACGCGAGACACATCGCTCCAAAGAGAGCTACAACAATATTTGCTACACCACAGCCCAAGACAGTGAGGGAAATGCACGATTCTTGGGTTGTGCAATTACTACAGAGCATGGGTCTTTGACTACAGCACATACACTAGACCACTCCTGACTGCACTTAAAGAGGCTCAGAAGCGAACAAAGACACTACACTGGACCACAGAAATGACTCAATCATTTGAGGAATTGAAACTGGCCATATGTACAGCACCAGTGTTAGGGACCCCAGACTACAAAAGGAGTTCTTCCTGTTTTCCCACACTGATGGTGTAGTGATGAAGACAGTTCTGACCCAGAGGACAAGCGTGGGACATAAGCCAATTGCTTACTACAGCGGACAGCTTGACCGAGTGATGAGAGGATATCCGTGCGAACAATCATTGGCTGCTGCAGCCTTCGCAGTGGAGAGACCATCAGCAGTGACAATGGGGTGCACCACCACTCTTTACGTGGAGCATGCCCCGTTTGCGACACTGGATAAGCCAAAGAGTACACTGACCACGCAGAGCTCATCAGGGTATGAGGTCATACTATCAAATGTAGGACTGAGGATGGTGTGCTGCAAGACAGTAAACCCAGCCACATTTGGAGTCAAGAGGACAGGAACTACTGTAGTGAGACTGAGGCAAGACGGGACAACTGAGGTGCTTCTGAGTACATGATTGGCATCTCATTACTTAGCATAAGCAGCAGAACTAGTGGCTCTCATACTGGCCCTAGAACACAGTGTAGACAAAAGTGTGACGATCTACTCTGATAGTGCGTACGTCACATCAACAGTACACTCAGGATTGGTGCGATGGCTCTGGAGAGGGTTCAGACGAGCAGATGGGACCCCAGTGCAACATGTGCTCTTGTTAGGCAAACTAATTGACGTAATCACCTATCACAGAGAATTAGCATTAGTGAAGTGCTAGGCACACACCAAAGGAGAAGATGCAATCTCAATGGGAAATGAGGCAGCACACTATGAGGCAAAATGTACAGCATACTTTGGGGGAACTGAAGGAAAAACCTAACGCCCGGGAGGAGTGAGAAACATGGTGATGAGGGAAGGGTACAACAATCTGCCAGAGAAACAAATCATGGAACTACAGGGAGCTGGACCTGGAGGTCAGTCTGCTACAATGTGTTAATTTATGCCTTTTTCCGCCAGACAGGATCACTGCTTTATAAATATTGTTTAATTTCTTCCCCCCCCCGTTGGTGTAGTAGGGGACACCCATTTGTTGATTGAGATATTAGCGCAGCTTTTGGCTGCATGGGTTAATTTATCAATTTTGTGAGACCACCAAGTTGACTTTTGTGAAGTGAATTCTGACCATTGCACTCGGTTTTGGCAATTGCCGTTCCGGGTTTCCCCAAATTAATAGGACCGGGCCTTATCATTATGGCTGCAAATGATGTTTTCTCCTTTAGTCAGGAGCAGCTGGCTGAGGCAATTCGGGTACTATCATTTTTTGACTTGCTTAATGAATTGGCAAGTGAAGTTAACAATACAGGTATTACGAGTGAAAGCATCCTTAAATTAAGGAAAAAGAAGTTCAGGACAGAGATGCATGGACACCTACTCACGGAATATCTTAATAAGAACATAATTCCACAGGGACTTTTAGTCCGCAATGAACCTTGTCTATTTATAGATGATTTGGAATACAAAACAGCATTTTCCGGGGTAGGTACGAAGTGCAGCCGCGATTGGATGCTCCTTACCATCAACACTGCACTTAAAAAAGCATCCTGGTAGGTAATGAAATTGATGAAGGAGAGGCAGCTTTTGCCCTTGACACTACCATCCTGTACATTAAAGAAAAATTGGATTTAATTGACAAACACACAAAGGAGTTTATAAAACTAACTACTGCCAAAAAAATTGAAAAACTAAAAAAAGATATTCTAGCTTTCACAAAGGAAAAGGCTAACCCGTACCTCAGCGTTGATTATGCCAATCCAGGGCAGTGGAATGACCCAAATTCCCACAATACTGGCTATCCTAATTACAAGAAAAGGGTGACCTTCTCCGAAAGCTCCTCGGACGGCAGCAGGTCTTTTCCCAATCAAAATCCTCGGGGACATAGAGGCTGCCAATGGAACAGAGGCCAAAATAGAGGCAGGAGAGGACAGCAAAATTGGCACTACCAACAATACGGCCAAATGCGTTATTTTCACCACAGGGCCCATATCCATCTTTTACACCACCCAATCTCCCTTTTCCGCCCGTGGATTTAGGCCCCCCCCCAATAGAAAATGTGTTTGAAACCAGGAGACGAGCCTACAGACGTTAAAAAGTCCATCGGCTGTATATAATATCTCTAAAAAGATACTAACCACAGAAGATATAGCTGTTTTGGAGAAAGGGTTTGCCTTCATTCCAATGAAAAATCCCAGTAAAATGGAATTGGAAATTGAAGTCTGTGAGTTCTTTAGGAAGGTACGCGTTAGAGATTATTTTGGGACAAAAGCTAGCGAGTCCAATGACAACAGCAATACACCATTTAGACCAAAGTCAGGGTTCACCCCTACAGTCCAAATGATCTCTAATGAAACTATAACGTTTGAACGTTCTGTTCCTAAAGGATTTCAACTCTATTTTTCATCTACTATGGAGTCCAAAGATCTAGGAACATACAACTTTTCTAAAAAGAATGGCAGTGCCTTCATAACCTTAAGGTAGACACCTCCATTATCATTAAACAGGCCGATAAAGGCAGGGGTGTAGTGGTTTGTTATACTGAATATTATGACTCTGAAGTCTTGAGACAGCTGGATAATTCTGCCGTCTAGCACAGATTAAGAGGCATCCCTACCGACAGCATCAGGAGGGATCCTGGCCGTCACTACACAGGCACGTGATGTGGATATATTAAGCGACAAGGAGTTCCAATGCCTTACAACCAAAGGGACCAGGACTCCGCTTTTTTACATCCTCCCTAAAGTGCATAAAAACAGCCATAATCCCCTCGGTAGACCTATTGTCTCTCTGTGCGTGTCGATACTGGAACCCTTGGGTAAGTATTTAGACTTTTTTCTCAAACCCCTAGCAGCCGTAACTTCCACCTACTTAGCGTATACTACAGATGCGATTCTACATCTTGAGGGATTGCCATTTTATTCTGCAACCCATTTATTTATCACATTAGATGTAGAGTCCCTTTACTCTAATATTCCTAAATTGGAGTCTCTACCAATAATGAAGCTTTTTCTGGATTGTAGAGGTGATCCCCAAATGGTCCCCAGTAAGTTTTTGATTGAACTATTGGAAATAGCCTTAACCAAAAATTATTTCCGATTCAAAGAATCATTTTTCTTGCATACAAAGGGGCACCGCCATGGGCGCAGCTTCCGCCCCAAATTATGCCATCCTCTATATGTGGGCGTTTGAAAATGCTTTCATCTTGAATTGTGGGATGTATTTACGCATGCATCCGAGCCCTACCTCAAAACTGTGCAGTACTGACATGAAAACATCATGATGGCCAGAGCTTCCCAGAAAATGCACAGGGAAATGCAGGAGAATAGGCTGCCACCCATTTTTGCCGATGTTATGGGCACAGAAGGACACTGCCTAAAACCACCATTGGACTACCCACACAGTAGTCTGAAACCATTGGGAATGGCAATGCTGATTGCCAAAAGCAAACCCATAACTGTTGGGAATTCATTTTCTTAAATCCCAAAAATGGGTGCAGTACCAGTACTCACCACTATCCAAAAGCCGGCAGTTTAAAACCACCCTGTGTTTCTCTGAAGGCAAGCCAAAGTGCCTATTTCAAACATTGCAATATGTGCAAAATATTTACTGAACACCAGCAGACATTTGGCAGAATGGAGTGTTGTGTGCCTACAAATCTGGGAAATGAAGAGCCCAAAACAATGCTTATAACAAAACTGCTATGGAGTCAGCAGTTTAAGTTGCACTGGATTTAAAGACACTAAAATCGAAAATGTTTAAATTGACTGAGTGACCTACTTTTGAGTATCACATAGGTTGCAATTGTTTAAATGTCATAGTTTTAAACTTAGAATCAGCCTTCTAGCTGCATATGTGAAAATGTTTAGTTTTATTTGAATGCAGGAACTGGGGAACAAAAAGTGACATTTCATCTGAAACCTGGCTTAAGGAACTGAATTCTGCCTGGCAACTAACCCCATCAGGAGGACACTTGAGTCACAGCTGTGTTCCCAGGCCAACCTTCCTTTTGCTGCCCACACAAAGGATATGCCATCTATCTGATAATTGAATTACCTGTGCTCTGTAGGAGAGTGAACAAAGCCCTCTTCACTCAGGCCAAGGTTTTTATTACCGCAGTCGTAAAATGTAGCTTCCTCTTGGCAGGAGCTGGGAGGGGCACTGGCCTGTGAGAGCAAGCTGGCTTGGCAGAACTGGATTTACCAGAAATTCAACCTTGTGCTGAGGGTAAACCACACCCTTTGGAGCCAGAACATAACTTTTAAAAAGATGAATTAACTCATAGAGCGGACATGTGAAAATTTTATAAAGGACACATAATTCTTGTGATTTTTCTGGCCCACATTTTAAGAGGTTTTTCGACCCGGTGGCATGTTCAGGGGGGTGTCAGCGGAAAAGTGGATATAACTCTAATGTATGCATGTTAAAAATCTGAAACTTCATCAGTTAATGTCCCTACTCCCTGCGCACATGTATGTAAAGTTGGGTCAATGTCAGAAATGAAAATCAGTTAAAAAAGTGAAATATGTGCCATTTCTGAATGCAAGCTCCCAGGAAGAGCAGAGTTTGAACAGGGATACCTCCTGTAATGCATGATGGGTGCATATGATTTTAAACAATATGTACCTCTGCAATATGTATTTGTTTCAAATCTAGATTTGTGTGTAAGTTGACAGGAGGAGTGGACTTTCTGCAGGCTGTAAAATGACATCACGCTGACTCACAGTTCATTCCCCAATCAAATGATAAATGGAAGTTTGACCAATTAGAAGCTGAGAGAGAGGTAGGGTCAGTGATGCTAGAACACACCCACATTCTAAACACATAAAAGCAGACAGACAGGACAGATAGAGACCTTCCAAATCCATCTGCAGCGGGACGCTCTGCCGGAAAAATCCATACTTACCTCCATCCAACCTCCAGAGAGCCAAACTAGAGACTTCAATCTATCCAAACTAAGAGACCAGACCAGAGAGAAAGCAGTGCTGTACTAAGAGACCAGACCAGAGAGAAAGCAGTGCTGTACTAAGAGACCAGACCAGAGAGACCCAGACCAGCAGAGAGAGTGACCAGAGCCAGTCTAAAACCCTGACCAGATCCGTGATGAGGCCCATTTAATTCAAGAATATAGTGTGAGTACCCAGCAGAACTGTGTAGAACCAATCTCTTAGTTTAAATTCATCTAATTCAATCTATTTAACCTAAGTAGAACTGCCTCCTAGCTGTCACTGTCATTTCTAGTTGCAAGCTGCACTTGTCATTTTGAGCTTTTGAAATTTGCAAACCCAAAAACGACCTTTATTAAATCGCTCATATCTCCGCGACCGTTTGGGCTAGAGACTTGCAGTAACTTTCCTCTGATAGCTTAGAGTCGTAGCTTTGAATCGCACCAAGAACCGCATTCCTACCCCTTATAGTTTTACCGCAATCGCGGAACACGCATCCGTGAATTTTACCGCGATTTGCAATTTCTTCACATGTAAAAACTGCTGCTGTTTGCTTTCCATTTGCCAGAAATTCGTTTAACCTGCTAACTATCCCTGCATCATTGCTAGTGTGAGCCTGGACTAATATTAACTAGATACCACTCACCCTGAACCTCTGAAAGGGAATTAAAAGCGTTTCCAGCATATTTCTCATTCATTGCCAGCACATATCAAAGCAATTTGGGCCTGTGATTTCAAAACTCCTACCTGTTTTCTGTTGTCTAAGCTTGCTGGATTGAACTGATTACATTGATTGCATTTCTGAGAACTGTGTGCTTCCTTCCATTTCCTTGCATTGCATAAAGAGGGGGGGAGTGAATAGCCAGAGAAAAGTGATTACATTGTTTGGTTGAAATCATATTGAGTATTTTCTGTACTGCATTCATTGAATATTGCATCCACCTGAGCTTACATAAAAGCATCCTCTACCACATTATAATTTTGTTCCTATTTACCAGTGTGCTATCTTATCCATTTCCTGTCAACTCATTAGTGATTATAAAGAAGTGTGCTAGTGCCAGATTCTCCATTGTTAATCTTTATCATATCAGATTAAGGGTGATATTCAATTATTAATTTATTATAAAGTGGGATATATATACCTATTGTTTAAATTATCAAATAAACCTTTTAACTTGCAAAACAGAACTACTTCTTGGCTCAGTGGGGTCAGGGGGATTCCAAGAGAGGGGTGTTATATAAGGGTAGTCATCCAGAACGCATGAACTGGACCTAAAGATATATCAATAAGGGTTTTCATTCAGTATTCCAGACTAGGCGTTGACTTAGCTGTAGTGTTGAATTGAATCCTCTTACAAATTGGGGGCTCGAGCCGAGACGTTGGGTTAGATTTACCACTTGTGCAGCTTAATACAGTGCTAACTGACGGGATACATACATCCGGTCGGATCACCACGCTGCATTACGCTGTGAAGCATTCCTCAAAAGGGACACTCCAAGAAAAGTTCTGTTCTGCAAAAATAAATACAAACTTCTGTAAGTCAGGACAGAGACCAATCTCTATATGACGACCTTGGTAGATATGAAAATAGCCAGAGAGCACCTCTTGCATAAGCTATTTGTGAGAGGTGAATGGACCGAACAGGGCCAGGATGTGTGGTTGCAGGCCATCACACAACAGGTCACTGAAACAGGGTCAGATATATATAGAGATCAGGGTCCCTTACATGTGGCCTGAAGTGAACTATATATGGCTCCTAAGGCCAAAGGATGACACGACAAGATTGTTAGGATAGCGGCATATTTATATTTATACATGGGAGCCATACAGAATAAATGTGCTGAAGGCCATGATCTGGCAAAAAGGCAACAGATGGCGTTAGAGAAGGCCCAATCTGATCTGGACTCTTCTGAGCAAAGCTGCACAGAAGCCAGGAGTCAGAAAAGGACAGCAGACAGTACATTCACTAAAATAAAGGAGATATGGATGTGCTGCAAAAGGAAAAGGTCAGAACAGGATACCAGATTTCTGGCCTTGCAGAAAGGAACACCAAGAAGGTTTGGACTCCCTACTGCAAAAGCCAAAAAAGCTGGAGCAACAGCTAGACTTCAATAGGGCATTGTGCTGAGCAGGTAGTCACTCCGCAAAGGCCACCTAGATAGAGTGAAGGAGGAGAGCAATAAACTGATTCTGAAAGACCTGGATACCCAGGCAGAGTTTGATTCAGGAGCGCCAGAAAAGCTGGTGCCTTCCAAAGGCAAAGGGACGACCTGGCGGCAACAAAATGCAGGCTCTTAGTCAGGAAAAGAGACGCCTAGGCCAGGAAGTCTGCCATTTAAAAAGAAAAAATGGAAGAAAAATCACCTGGCGCCCACCAGGGGCTGGGTGATCTCCAAAAGAAACCAGAAACTTGGTAGAGCCACACCAGAAGTGTGGAAGATGCTCTAGCAAGAAAGGAGCAGGGCAATAGGGACATTGCCCCAGGAGGGAAACCTCCCTGCAAGCAAAGACTGGCCCAGTTCTCCAGGACCAATCAGGAAGCCAGAGGGAGAATGAGGCCTCTGTCAACACAATGAAGGCTCCAGCAACAGGTAGCGATGCAGGAGAAACTGATAGAGTGCGAGTAAGGCCTTAACAGAGGAACTGAAAGCACAAATCGGCTCTTGCATTGCAACAGGGAGACAGGGGCGGATAAGATGAGTGTCCGCTGGGAAAGTGAGAGCTCCTGACCATGAACCGCAGAGCCCTAAACACCAGAGGGCCTTCAATCTCCCCCAGTCCCTGGACCTGACCACCCCATGTCCCCTGGCGCACCCATGAGCCACAGGGCCGCAGGGATGGCAGATCACTATCCAGCTAAGAGTATGGGGCTCATAGGCCAGTACCACTCAGGAATGGAGGGGTGGGCATCCGGGTATGGGCACCCAAGTACAGTACAGTTCAATGGGGAACCCCAGGAGAGTAGGCCCATTAAGGGCATCCTGAAAACCTCTGCCCAGTTAGGTCAGTGGAGGGGGTACCCATCAAATCCTGGCAGCAAGGAGGAATCTGAAGACTCCTCTGAACTGCGCAGGACACAGGAGACCAGGTCCCCACATTCTGCCAGCCATTCCCAGGCTCGCAGAATCCGGGAAAACCTGGAAGAACAGACGGGAACCTCTGGGAGCAGTGCCTCTGAGTCCGAGGAAGAATGGACAAGGGTTACCCGAACCAAAAAGGCCAATAAGGCAAAAAGGGCCTTGCTTAAGGACCCTTTAAAGCAGATTAAGGCGATCAGGAGCGTCATCACGCCTTACCATAAGAACGCTAAGTATTCTGTTTGGGAGCACTTAGAGTTGTTTGAACAAATGATGGAGACTTTCCATTTGAAGGACAGCCAAAGCTGTATTCAATATGTAAAGTGGACATTCTCCCCGGAATACTCCAGTTTCTTTGCGGGGCTGGAGGACCAAAATCATTTAAGATGGTCCACATATAAGGCGGCCATCCTGAAACATTTTTCTGTTCACAGAAATCCTCAAGAGGCTCGCAAGGCGGCCTACAATTTGCAATGTGGGGAGGATCAGGCCCCACGAGAATTTGTGCAGGAGTTAAAGCGTGCTTTTGCGCAAACCACCAGAAGGGTGCGCACAGATAGTAGAGAGTTTGTCAATACGTTTTTCCATGCCTTGCCCAAATATATAATGACCCAGCTCGTGAGAGATTTTCATGAGAAAAGATCTTTAGACTGGGTCATTGAACAGGCTACCCGGATCTATGAGGTGCAGAAGCCCATAGAAAATAAAAGCAATGCCCAGAAAAACCCCAAAGCCAACAGCACCCCTGCTGCTGCCAAGGTGGCAGAGGTAAAGGTCACCCCCGTTTTGGATTTGGAGATGGGGGGGCCTAAAAACCTACCTGCACCTAATAATGCTAGGCCCAGAAGGTCCTCGGCCAGTCACA
>PGSH02026283.1:0-45091 GCA_002915635.3 Ambystoma mexicanum | reverse complement strand
TTCTTCGATGCTAGAAGGTTTATCAGCTTCCCCAAAGACCAATGCACCTCTTTCGGTTTTGTCTGGTTCGCTTTCTTTAAACTGAGGGAACAGTGCTCTTTCCAAAATTCCTTTAGCAAACTTCCATGCTAGGCCAGATTTAGGGGCTAACCCTCTTTTTCCCAGGGGGAATGACAGCTTCCCTACCGCTACAAATATTGAAACCTATCGACAGAAGAGTTAGAAGTTCGATGACTACGTTTTCTGAAATTGTACGGTTCCCCAATTTGTTTCAATTGAGTCTCATCCCACGTCTGACACCATATATAAGTAACTCATGGTGGCAACAGTAAAGACAGACACAAGTGAGCACAGTTCAAGTGTGTTTATCAAACTGTATGCATGGGTGAGAAAAACGCTTAATCTAAACCTAAAGCAAAGATGGGAGTAAACTTCAACCATCAAATAAAGGAGTTCTAGTAGCGGCTTGTCAAATAAAAAGGGCCTACACTAAAAAAACTATTGCCAATCCTTACCGCTGTTACAAAAAGAGTGTGGGATAATGTTCACCAGAAAAGAAACAAGTGTTCACAAAATGATAACTCAGGATGGTATGGCGGGGTCTCCCATCCCCATGTTTTTAGCACGGCACAAGACGAGATCCCTGAGCACAGCACACTCCTGGACCTCTCCAGAACGAGGTTCATAAGTCTATTACACGACACCAGAACCTGGAAGGGCCAAGTCTCTTTCCTCAAAGTCTCTTGCCTTAGAAGGTCTGCTGGATCAAAATAAGAAACAAACAAACAAAAGTTCCTTTGGTGGGCTTTCACCTTCGGTGATTGCTATTTGCCCCTAGGATCTCCCTCTGCCGGGCCTGAATCCTCCTTGCAGAGTGGGCCTCCCTCAGTCAGGTTCACTACGGCCTCCTTTAACACAGTTCATGAATTTCTAAGACAGGTCATGATTTGCTCATTTTCATCAGAAAGCGTGGGTTCCCTTCTCCTAGCTTCCTTTCGGCATCCCTCTGTCGGGTTCACACTTGCCTTATTACACAGTTCACAATCTTATCAGAAAGCAGGGCTCCCTTCTCCTAGCTTTCTCTCGGCAATGGGTCAGAGACCTTCGATTGTACAAGGGATTTGAAATTATCCTTGTAATACCACTCTGACATCTCACGCCGCCCTTTCCTAGGGCCTTCTGGTACTTGCATTTTCAACACAAAACAAAAGGGACCAGCAAGCGTCCTTCGAATGAGCATCTCCTGCAGCACCTGACCACTCTGCAGCTGGCCTTGTATGGGCCTTCCAAAAGTTCAAACACACACACAAGTTCTTTCTTCTCAAGTTCCTTGCGTTCATATAATGTTGCCACTTGCAACCTTGGGCTCAACACAGTTCAGTTTGCTATCCACTTCCTCCGACTCACCTGCTGTGTTGAACCCGTTGACTTGGCTTGCTTCTGGAGTCAATGATGGTACCATGGTGGTCTGCGTGCCGCCCCACCTATGCTATCAATGGGGGAAGCCCCCATGCACCATTGACACTGTAGATCACACGCCAGCTGTAAATCCCGGTCCTATAATTTCCCTTTCGGAGCCTTCGCAGGTCTGAGTTGAAAAGTGCAAGGGCAATTTCCCCTTCATTGTCCCTCCAGGTTTCACCGCCTTTCTCCTCCGTTTGAACTGCCGGTCCATTGTGGCTGTCTCCTCATGCATTCAGCCTTGCTTGTAGTTTGCTCTCATGTTCTGCCTTGTATCCCTGTGGGGAAGGTAAAGGGCTGTCAGGTGTGCATGGTTATTGTCAGTTGCTTGACTCTGCCTGACCTGTGTGTTGGGACATGTCAGGTAAATGGCTCTGGTGTTAGTCCGTGTTCTGTTAAGGTGCAGGAAAGTGTTCATGTCGTAAAAGGGGGGGTAGAGCTTCTAAATATCCTACAGGGTAGGATGGGGAAAAGGTGTTACAAGGAAGGGGGTACCGCGTCTCAACCTTCAGTGTCCCATTTCCACTCCCTGAAGATCCCTCATCCAGGTGATCTTCCCCCACTGGTCCACCCCCAGGAACTGGATCCAATAGCGATGGACATCTCCAGGCCAGCTAGATGATAGATCTCCGGGGACTAGCAGGTGAGACACCTTCAGGTTTCTCACAGTACACTTTCGTGAGCCCGGCGAGCAGAGCTCCCCTTCTTAAAACCTTGCTGCTTTCTTTAGGTAGCTCCGCTCTTCTCTCGCAGATGCTGCCGGCAGCCTGGAATGCTTTCAAGCCTTCAGTGCCCCACAGCTTCAGCTGTGGGCACAAGGCAAAGGAGGTTGCAAGTGTCTCAACCCTCTCATGGCCCGTTCAGGTGCTGGAATCACTTTAGCTCTTCTGCAGCCGCTAGCATCCTTCCCGCTGTTGCCTCTCCAGCCTGCTCCACCATCAGCTGCATCCTGTCCACCAGACAGGTTTCTCTTTCTCTGCTGGTGGTCCCACCTTGTATGCAACTGTGGCCAGTTAACTGGTTGCAGGTGAAAGTCCTTGGTTTCAAATGCCTGACCACAATGAATCCTATTCGCTGGACATGCCTGACTCTTGCAATGGTATTCCCCTGCAGTCCTCTTCCTTGTCTCAGTACCAGAGTGGTGTGAATGAATGGGAGTGTGTACAACCCCTAGTCGCCACTTCCTCATCCCAGTCTTAAGAGAAATGGTTGTGTGTAAGAAAGGGGTAATGACTTGCAGTAACCTATAAAGGCAGGTGGAGGGGAGGGTTTATTCTTACATGGGAGAGGGGGATGCCATGTCTCACCTAAAGACATCCTCTGCACACTCCCCAAGGTCCCTCCACTCAGGTGATCCTCCCTCACATTTCCACCCCTCGGGTTGGGATCCTAGAGTGGTGGCCTTTCCCGGCCACCTGAGAAGAGGTTGCAGGGGGAGTAAAAGTGAGGTTGCCCTCAGGTTACTCACAACAGCAGGACCTACATTTCAAGTAGAGAGCGGAGCACAATCTCTATCGACTGGCCCTTTCAACATTTGCACATAGACTATGTTGATATGATTCACAATTGTAAGGGCTACAGGTATATGTTGTTAGTCGTATGCCCTTTCTCATGCTGGATCGGAGCCGGTCCGTGCACCCACCCCGACTCCACCTTTTCTGCCAAATTCCACATAGGTGAGGTATTCGCACAATGGAGTTTGTGCGAAGTTCTGCAGTTCGACAACGGATCACATTTCGTAAATTACGTTTTTAAGCATATCACAACTCTATTGTGGATTAAGCATACATTTTCCTACGCTTATCACCCACAAGTGAATGGGGGTTGTGATTACCTTAACAGCCTGGTTAAAAAAAATAGCCAAACTGAGGATGACATTGAAAAAGGGATGGCTCCATTGCCTACCCCTGGCACTGTTTGCATTACATACAATTATAGAGCATCCCAAATAACACTACAAAAATAATGACATCCCTACCTTTATTTGGGAATGATAGGGCTATAAATCAATAGAAAGGTAGATGGATATGTCAACAGTTAATCCAGACTAATAGTTAATTAAGAAATTATACCAATTTATTAAAAAACAACAAATTTAAAATATAGTTACATTTTACGAATTCATATGCATATCGTGTGTAAAAAGACTTAAAACAAAGTACTAGTGACACAAAATCCCTGTAGTTGAGTTGCAGGTTTTCTATAAATGCATAGGTATATCATCAATGCTTCAGGAATTGTGGAGGTTCTATTCAACTGTCGGCTATCTCAAAAATGATGCATACAGTGATCGAATACAGACATTTAAATAGATCTTGCAAGATATATAATCTGGATTAACTGTTCACTTATCCATCTACCTTTCTATTGATTTATAACTGTTGTATTACACAATCAGCTCTCAACCACCACTTAACTCCTCATGAGCTGGTGACAGGACGCTGTATGTGCATCCCACTTGGAGGGGAGGGTTTATTCTTACAAGGAAAAGAGGGATACCATGTCTATCCAAGGACATCCTCTCCACACTCCCCAAGGTCCCGCCACCCAGTTGATCCTCCCTTGCATTTCCACCCCTAGGGTTGGGATCCAAGAGTGGTGGCCTTTCCCTGGCCACCTGAGAAGAGGATGCAGGGGGAGTAGAATTGAGGATGCCCTAAGGTTACTCACAACAGCAGGACCTACATTGCGAGTAGTGAGCAGAGCACAATCTCGATGCACTAGGCCCTTTCAACATTTGCACATAGGCTATGTTGATAATATTCAACAACTGTAACAGCTACAGATATACGTTGGTGGTTGTATGCCCTTTCTCATGCTGGATCGAAGCCGGTCCGTGCACCCACTCCGACTCCACCTGTTCTGCCAAATTCCACATAGGAGAGGTATTCCTACAATGGGTGTGTGCAAAGTTCTCCAGTTCGACAACGGACCGCATTTTCAAGCATATCACAACTCTATTGTGGATTAAGCATCCATTTTCCTGCGCTTATCATCCACAAGCGAATGGGGGTTGTGAATGCCTTAACAGCCTCGTTAAAGAAAAAATAGCCAAACTGAGGATGACATTGAAAAAGGGATGGCTCCATTTCCTACCCATGGCACTGTTGGCATTATATACAGTTGTAGAGAATCCCAAATAATGTGAATTCATATGCATATCGTGTTGCATAAAAAGACTTAAAACAAAGTGCTAGTGACACAAAATCCCTGTAGTTGAGTTGCAGGTTTTCTATAAATGCATAGGTATATCATCAATGCTTCAGGAATTGTGGAGGTTCTATTCAACTGTGGCTATCTCAAAAATGATACATATAGTGATCTAATACTGACATTTGAATAGATCTTGCAAGATATATAGTCTGAATGAACTGTTCACATATCCATCTACCTTTCTATTGATTCATAACTGTTTGTATTACACAATCAGCTCTCAACCACCACTTAACTCCTCATGAGTTGGTGACAGGATGCTGTATGCGCATCCCACTTGCTCCTTCCACTAGAGTGCTAACTGATGCCCAGATTGCTGATGTTCTTTTGGGAACTTAAATGCACGAACATCTTGCAGCTATGCTGGTGAGTGTTTCTTTCATTTCTAAACAGCTTTGAGCAAGGCAGTGAAGGTCAAAGAAGAATAAGGAAGACCACGAATCATCAAATACACAAGAACTGCTTAAACACTGGTGACACAATCTCACTGAGAAATTTCAACAGGACATGGCACAAGCCACGTTTCAATGGCCCCATTGTTGTTAATAATGTTACTCCCACAGGTGTTAAACTGATAGGGAAGAGATACTGGTTCCATATAGGAGACATCAAACGCTGTGCAGGTGAGACCCCTACACCTGCACCATGTCCCAGACGAAACAACACAAGAAGAAGACAAAGAACGAAGAGTGCAGACGCGGTCCATGGTAAGACGCAGATGTTTTTTACATAAGCAACCAACGTGAATGCATGAGCTACACTTTTAGGAGAAGACATGTACCTGCATTGAGAAAGAAAAGAGGAACTGTTTTGTCAAAACTAAAGCACAAATATCAAATGCTGCCCTTTCAGCTTTTAATAGGTGCCTTTCTTATATTTTGCAAATGGTTATCAAGCACTCCTGAGAAAGCGCAGGGTGCACATTGCTGCCTTACTTAGCAACCCCAAGACGCAGTTCATCTTCGAGCGCATTTTGCTGGCGATTTTGATCCAGTTTTGTTTGTAGAAATGTTAGTATTCAGAAAATAAGGGTGAACAAATAAAGAAGGGAAAAAAGACAAATAAAGGATGTTGATACACAATGCTGTAGACTTTTCTAAAGAGAGTTATAAGGTACAGGCAAAGAAATGGACGCGCCCACGTGCAGCACATGAACTATGCTATTAAGGCAATCGTGGTTATTTTTTTTTCCATTCTGCTGTCTCTATCTCTTTACCCTCGTAGCATTACGAAAAGCAGCAATGTATTATGCACCTGAACCAGTATATGCCAGTGTGACACCTGTTCCCTTACTAACTTACGTAATTACCCTACCCCTTACTCATGCCACCCAAGAGATAAAGAGGCTCAAACGGAGCATCACCAACAACTTTGAACATGTAAATGCCTGCATGACAAAATTTGGCCCACGTCACCAATTACATGTGGTACCAGCACATGATCTGTGTGGGCAGAGAGGCTTCAGGAGAGAGCTGGCATGTTTGTTCTCTCATTCCCTACGCCATGAGTGCCTCAGGACTTTTGTAACCATTGAAATCCCTGAAACTAGAGCACAGTGCCTAGTTTCCATATGAGGATAGCTATATAAAAACACAGACAATGATAGAAGACTATTGGAGCACAGACAAAAGTGATACAATATATACTGGAAGGCTGAAAGAGCGGGGAAGCTAGAATAGTAACACGCAAGGAGTTGCAATGCCATTAAACTGGAAGAAGAGAGGTAGAGGGAATGTCTGGATGCCGGGAGAGACCCCAACTATTAATATGTGGACAGGTATTCACAGGAGAAGAATGGGTTGAAGGGCTGATGGGATGCAAAGCACAAGCCCTCCTGACAGTTCCAGTGGAAGTGGTGCAGAACAAAAATGTTGAGCGCCTCAAGGAATATTCAAAGTTGCTCACATGGGCGGAGAACGAATCAGGCCCTCTACCCATAATCCCCCTCAAGAACACGTCACTAGGTTACCAGAATGATGGTCCAGTGAAGGTTGGAGAAAACAGAGGATGCAAACACATTTTGAAGATACCTAGCATGAAAGTAGGCACAGCATACTCATGGACCACTGAGCCTGTGGTTACAAAGCTTACACGCAGCTGCCCCCGAACTGGGTAGTAATATGTTCCCTAGTACTATTGAACACACCAGCCCTGGCAGTACAGCAGAAGGATATAAAGATAGATTAGTTCCCCAAAATGGACGCAACTTAGAGGAAGAAAAGGACCCTGGAACTGAACTGTGTAAAGAGAGGAAACTACATCACTTGACGCAATACCAGAGGAGCACGGGCTATTTAGCAGAACAGAGATGTTCTTCGCTTCTGTTGTTCCTGGAATACAGACAAACGTGAATGCCAAGTGGTTGAAAATTACGTATTGCAGACAATGAACTCAAAAGTAAAGGGGTAAATTGTTAAAATAACACAATCAGTCTTTCAGCGCCAAAAGTCAATTATAGTTAAAATGATATTCCAATATTGTGAATTTATTTATAAAGATCAAATACGTCCAGCCTGACACGTGTTTCGAGCACACAATTGCTCTTCCTCAGAGGCTTAAGGTTATTTTCAGAACACGCCAAAGGATTAGCCAGTCTGGCTAAGTTGCCAGCTGGTGCCCTGTAGGGTCTGCGAATTACTCTAATTCCTCGCAATTGCGGAAATAACTATACTTGTTCGGGCATGTAGCGATAATAATTTCGAACGCTAGTGTCAGGCTGGACATATTGGATCTTGATGAATAAATTCACAATATTGGAAGATCATTCTAACTCTAATTGACTTTGGCACTGAGAGACTGATTGTGTTATTTTAACAATTTACTTCTGTGGCATACTCAGGCAAAGTACCCAAGCTTCATCAGTCACTTGCAGCCTCAATCTCTTTCTCTTTGCAATATCAATTAGCAAGCGCAGTGGACTCTCAGTGATTTTTTGCCACACGCATTAACTCACTCAACAGTCAAGGGGTTCATTGCCATAAAGGAAGGGCTCCGAGCAGTGAGGCCTATGACCCTTCAAATTATATATGTCCTCAACCTCATTACGGCAATGGAGAGCGGCATCTGCACATAAATCAGGCCATCCTGCTGTACTTACACTACCTGCCCACGATTAACAAAATGGGACCCTCTCAGAAGCAATAACGTTGCTGTCAGACCTGCATGCTAACATGGAGGAAGAAGCAAACTCAGTGGAAGCAGATGATGATTCGGTGGCATACATCTTTCCATGGCAAACGACCGAAAGGTACTCATAACTGCACTAGCATTAGAATGATTTGGATTCTGTGCCATTAGAATAGCAATAGCACAAGGCAAGTAGACGACCCATAAAACGATAGGAATTAACATATTAGTAGATGTGGATACTAAGACAAATGAACACAAACAAACTTTTGAAGCACTGCAGTCACACCTGAAATAAAGTCCCCTCTTTCCTCCAGGTACAAAATTACTTTATCCCCGGGTTGCTCGCAATTACGTGGGATTTTGGGTCTGGTGCAAGCCAGGTGGGTAGTTCTGCTATATGACCTGGAGTGTGGATGTGCATGTGAAGTATCATGATAACCTGAGTGGGTAGCGGAGCTGTGGACCCCCAAGTCACCCATTAGTAGGGAAGGGCCTCAAGTTAGTGTGGTTAATGACTCGACCAGGGAGGGGAATGAAGAGAGGCAGATGAACATGTCCATCAATGCGTCGCCCAGCCTCCAGATAAGGTGCATATTAGGCCTTTTTATGCACAAACATCTTGCCAATTTGGCCCTTTTAATTAACACAGGCTATTTATGGCAGCAGCCCCATAAATCATGGCTCACTGGTGACAGCCTGGCTAGCAACAGTTTGCAAATCCACTCTTTAATTTAGCGATCCAAAGAAGCAACTGGGGATGAGTCCTGGTCTGTTTCAATTTTTGAACACTCTCCTCTGTTAATGATTCTATCAAGATAATACTTTAAGTAATGTAAAAGGGAATTACCAGTACTTGTGGGATCGCTATTAGACTATGTGCGCTTTTTTCCACCATAAAAATCTCAAAAATAGGTCGGCAGCAAGTGATATCTTGCCCTCAAACTTCCCACAGAGTTTGTAACAACAATACAAATAACATCTTGATTTGGAAGATATCTCGCGCTCACACCTATTTTCAAAAATAAAAATTAAAAATTGAAAAAATTATAATTAATTAAAAATGTGTGTGAATTTGCAAATATGACTGTATTCCCCTGTTAGTACTTGATCATGCAATATTGCTGTAACTAAGACTTACCCCATATATAAATCACTAGAATTCACAAGTTTGAAGTGTAAAAGATCACTCAGTTAACTTTGTCTTGAGTTGACAATTCGGTTTTCTGATCTGTATAAGAGATTCCTTTTAATTTTATTACACCATTTTGTAAAGATGTGATGAATCCTGTGAAAATTTATATTTTGGTCTAGCTAGAATGGTTTCACAAGGTGAAATATTGGGACTTTGTGGTTGAGAAAACTAACTATGCATGTAATAAACATCTTGAATTTTAAATGCTATTTCTTCTAAATTTAGTTAAATCTGGAGTAGTTACAATGAGTGAGTTCGTTTGGGAATAATGTCTCCATATGTGTAATAGAAACTTTTTTTGATAGAGGAACTAATTTGTGGTTTGAATTTGTGTTTTTTCTTTCATATTGATTCAAATATTTGATTATGGCAAAAAACCTCTCTCATCTTGACCTGACATGTGGAACTATATGGTATGGTTTCCTTTTATAATTTTTCTTAATTGCTATATATTATTTGACTGTATAATTTTACACAGCCTTGAGAACGACCCAAGGTCGAAACACGTGTCGGCTGTTCTTCATTGACAAATTAAAACATTTTTTGTTGGGAATCATTACACTGATGGACTCCTTGAATTGATGTTGTTCTATTACATTAATATTATTGGACCACAATTGATTAGAAATTTTGATAAAGTACAGGTGTGAGCGCGAGATATCTTCCCGAATCAAGATTTTATTTGTAATGTAAAAGGGAATTTGTGTTTTGTTCACTTTGTTCAACTGCTTGCATTCTGAAGGTTACAGAGTTATTAAAGCATCTTGAACCATGAACATGCTTTTCACCTTGCTTTAGGAAACATGCAGGATTATGTAAAACGAAAATGGTCTTAAACAAGGGCTTCATTTCTGCTTCATTTTCCTCAGTCTTAATCCGCTTTAATAGAGGCAGCACAGTTACAGCAGCATGGATATTCCATACTTTGCTTTCTTTTCACCACACAAGCACATCAATTGCATTTAATGGCATGGGATTCTTGATCTCTTGAAGTTGTAAAAGAGCCTCTCATCAAGCAGTTGTTCGGCTTTTGTGAGAAGGACTTTTTTTGGGTGTTGTATAAGAAGATGTGTTTGAGTGCATGAAAGGGCACAAGACTTTGTTTTCTTGGAGAGCAACAAACAGCTAGGCATGTGGTCTGAACTTTAACTCCCTTTCTGACCACCCACTGCAAGCAGGTATAATGGATACAGATAGAAGCAGTGCTGTATATATTTTCAGTGGCACAGATTGTACTGGTACCTCTCAACAGGACTGCTATATATTCAGGCTACACACATGTCATGGCACAATGCCAAATATTCACAGCAGGGCTGATTGCATCACAACCACATTTCTTGCCCACGTTTCTTAGCAGGACTGCTATGTTTTGCGACAGTACCTGAATTTCTTAACTGAGCTGCTGGAATGACAAAGCACGAAAATACGTCAGCATTTTCTGCAGCTAGCTAAAGTACCAAGCAAGAACAGGGTCTGAGCTTTTTCAACCAACCTCCTGAGCTGGTGTAATGCACACTGGCAGACAGTGTAAGAGGATGGCATTGCTGTTATATACTTCAATCCCTACTAGGTCTTGCACTTTTCGAAACATCTGCTTCTCCCATGTGCGATTACTGAGTCCCACTGCCAACAATCTAGCACATTTCAAAGCTTCATTCGAATCTACTTACTCATGTAGGATAGTTCAAACAGGCTTAGAGCTTTTGAAAAGTCATTTAGGTCAAGCAAGCCTCCCATGGAACTGCTAGTGCCCTAACCCCATGTGCCTTTCAGTGTCAACACAACAGCCTGTTAGGAACGACAGCTCATTGGGTCAATAACACTGATGCAGAGATTTGTGTGACCTGTAAGTTCAAATCCTATTGATAGGTGAGTTAATGAGTCTGCATCAGAGGTGTGCATTTACGATGCAGGTACAATTCAATTATAACAGTGTTGATTTAACTTTTGACTTATCAAAAAAGGACTACTAAATCTTCAATGATTCAGAAGACACAAATGTAATCTGGGATGCTCTACGTGTAATGGCTCAGAACACACAAATCATCAGGGATGCTATACCTGTGATTGCTCAGAACACAACTCTTCAGGGCTGCTGTGCTTGTAATGGCTAAGAACATACATGTCTCAGTTGGGCTACTATACTTGTAATGGCTCAGAACACATGGCTCTTATACTTGTAATGGAATACAGTGTTTGTAAAGCATCTGCATTCAAGCAAGTGCTGCATCTGGTCAGACAAACCTCTAACTCTATAAGTCCCAGTCTAATGGCTAAACGAAGGGTTGCACACATCTACAAAGGAGCACCCTATGGTATCTGCACTAGATGTCCCAATAGAAAAGGCATTTTCATTTTTGGATATTTATGGTGTCATGTTAAAAGAGAAACAGAAAAACAGGAGAGGAAGAGCCACTCTGAATCTAAGCAATACAGGAGAACAAAGGTGTGGGGTGGCGAAGGGACAGATAGCATACTAAACAATCCAAAACAGGAATTCGAGCAGCAGGAAGAGAGCAATGAGCTACACGATAGGGCAACAAAGAAAGTGAGAAGGGAAACTGAGTTAATAATAGGACAAACACACAATAGGAGTGAGGGATAGAAGCCGAGCAAAAGAGACATTTAGAGACAGTAAAATAAAACACAGAT
The DNA here is from genome assembly GCA_002915635.3 of Ambystoma mexicanum. Classification (NCBI taxonomy): domain Eukaryota; kingdom Metazoa; phylum Chordata; class Amphibia; order Caudata; family Ambystomatidae; genus Ambystoma; species Ambystoma mexicanum. The sequence goes on along the minus strand of PGSH02026283.1, from coordinate 33,444 downwards.
CAACAGCAGGTGGGGAGAGATGGAAATAGAAAAGCAAGACTAGAGAAGGGCAGGCCAATAACATAAGAGACAGTGCAAGAAAGATAATCAAAAGGAGTAGCAACCACAACAAGAACATGAAAAAACAGATATAGCCAGAGTAATGACATGAGAGAGGAAGAGGAGTTATATCAACCGATACAGCAAGATATAGGAGGGAACAGCAACAATAGAATGCTGAGATGGGAGAGGAAGAGTGACAGAGAAACAGACCGCAAATAAAATGAGAGACAGGGGAAACAGTAGCAAAGAGAAGGAGAAATAACATGGGAGTGGCTGTCAAGCAGGTAGTGCAGTGCCAGGCATCAACTGTAGGCCCAAGAGGTAGAGAAGTGCTGGTAGAGTGAAGGATTTATGAACTTTATGAATCATCCGATGTAACTAGCTGTCCTCTGTAGGAACTCGTAGTAGCCCATAACAGACTTTGTGCCCAATTATCATGAAGATGAAGCTGGTAGTAGAAGATGAAGTTGGGTAGCATGCATCTACAAGGTTCATGTGTGGGGAAAATGTTTTCCACAGGTGCAATATATTATTTAGAACCACTTTGAAATACAGCTGTTTTTGAACAAAGTTTTAATTTCACACACAAAGTGGATAGTTCTCGGGTACTTTTTACTCTCTGGCGAAGGTGGAAAATCATGTTTACTCTCTTAAATTGGATTTACTCTCCAATTCTAAAAATTGGGAGTAAAATGCTCTCACTCAAAAATCCTATCTGGAGCACTGGTGTTGGCCCTTCCCCTGTTTCAATGTTACAGACATGAACGGAAAAATAGAACTGCTCATCATTGGCAGTCAACCCAAGCTTAATAATCTACCTCACTCCTACAATTCTTTCGTCATTGACAACAACATTATATCAAGGTAGCAAAAGAGGTAAAAACATTAGGAGTATACCTAGAGTCCTCACTATCCCTAACAAAACAAACCACTGCTATTGCAACGGCCGCAGCCTATACTGCCAAGCTAATCAATGCCTGTCCACTGACAATGTTAACAGCCTCGCCAGAGCCCTCATACTGTCCAGGATCGATTATTGCAATTCCCTCTTTGCAGGCTCTAGCACCTGTAAAATCAATAAACTACAAATAGTCCAGAATAATGCAGTAAAAGCAGCACTCAATATCCGAAAAAAGGAACTAATATCCTCAGCCAAACACAACATCCACTGCCTGCTGGTCCGGGACCACATCACCTTTAAAACTCTATCACTAACCCACAAATGCCTCTCAAACAGTGCATGGCTCCATCTAGCCAGTCAACTATCCAAACCCCAGTCTAAAAGACCCACCCGATCAACCTATTCCTGCCATTTGCTCATGCCAAGATTTAAATTGCAAAAAAGCTGGAAGATCCAGCTTCCCTGTGATTTCTGCAAAAAATTGGAACTCCATGCCACTGTCCCTGAGATCAGACCCTTCCCTCTGGTCCTTCTGAAAACACCTTAAAACTTGATGCTTTTCTCAAGAGAAGTAGAGGGGCATCTCCAGTACATTTTTTATCTGATGTAACCTAACTGTATGGTGCAACCACTGTAACGAAGCCTGCATCCTATCTTGTTAGACTGTATCCCCTGGAACTAAAGTGTGTTCCCTACGATGTAAGCAACTGCTGTAACCAACCATCCTAAGAAAAAGCTCCTAGATGATTACGGGTTTGGTGCACTATACAAATGTCCAAACAAACAAATAAATAAATAAATATGGGAACAAGGTTCGACCAAATGAATAAGGCAGTCCTCATGATGTCTTGTCAAAGTAAAAAGGCCTATACTAAAAAAAAAAAACTATTTCTAAATCTTTACAACCAAATTATAAAAAGAGTGTGGGTTAGGGATTTTAATAAACAAAAAAGTGTTCACAAATAATATGTTCAGGATGTGATTGCCAGGGGTCTCCCTTCCCCATGTTTTCCACACAGGACAAGGTGTTTATCCTGAGCACAGAACACACTCGAGCTTTCCCAGTATGTGTCACCAGTTCCGTTCCAGCTATCAGGTTCTTCGATGGTTAAGTCTCGTTTCATAAAAAGTCTCTTGCCTTCGAGGGCCTGATATTTTCAACACACAAACACAAAAAGTTCTATTCCGCATATATCTTTGGGTGACGGTCTCAGACCTCCCGCAGTCGTACTTGTCAACTCAATTTAACAGTTATTTCTCAACGAACTGGCTGGTGATTTTCAGCCTCTCTCCTTCGAGTTCACAATGGCTTTTCTTTCAGGTTCTCCCTCTGCCGGGCTTGGATCACAATGGGGGGCAATCCACTTCCCCTCGCCTTACAATACTTTTTTATTCAATAAAACAAAATGTCTCTTTAAACAGTTCTTTTAGGCCTTGCCTCTTGTTGTTGCCTCCCTCTGCCGGGTTCACTCCTGTCAACACACTGTTGATGGAACTTTAGACTCTTACACTCATGAGGCTTAATGTCTTTTCACCATGCAGGATTCATTTCCCTTCGACTCACAATCATCCGTCGGTCAAAGACTTTCGACTGTACAGAGGATTTTACAAGACCACGGTATGACCACTTTGACCCCCTTTTCTTGCCTTTGTCCCAAGTCCTTCTGGTAACTGTAGTTCAATAGCAGGGTATTCGCCTAGCGTTTCCCCAGTGAACACCCATCTGGTGTTGATTCTGCAATGCTGGCTTTCTCCAATGCTTTTATCAACAGTTCTTTGTTTATTCAAAGTTCAATTAGCCGCTTACTATTTTCCTTCAACACAGTTTGGTTTCTTTATCGGCTCTTCCCTCGACTGACCGGCTGTGATGAACTGCTTTGCTTTCTTGTCTGTAGAGTCAAGGCTGGTACCATTGGGCAATTCATCTCTCCCCGGCTTGGCTGTCATCGGAGGAGGCGCCCGGGCACCGTTGACATCTGCTGCAACACATGCTGGCTATTGTTTGTGGTCTTACGATTCCTTCTCTTGAGGCTTCATGGGTCTCTGTCAATAAGGGCAAAGTCACTTCTCCCCTTTGTATCCTCTCGATGCATGCCATCTTTCTCCTCCTCTTCAACTGCTGTGCTGAGTTAGCTCTCACATCGTGCAGTCTGCCTTGCTCGTAGTGTCCTGCCATGCTCCCCCTTTTATCGCTGTGGGGAAAGGGAAGGGCCGTCAGGGGTGTGGGATTCTGGGAAATTGCCTGACTCTGCCTGGCCCTTAGGTTGGGACATGTTTTGTAAACAGGCTTGGACTTGGTGCGTTGTCTTCCGTGGTGGGTGAAAGTGTTCGTGCCTGAAAAGGGGATGGGTTAGAGTATCTAAGTATGCTACATGGTTAGATGGGAAAAAGGTATTAAAAGACTGGGGTTGGTTGGTTAACTCGGAATTATGAGATGGATTGGGTTTGTGACACATACTGGACTGAACAAGATTATTATCGTGAAAGGAACATGGGAGATTGTGGGAATGGTAGTGTTTTGTCAATGGCGTTTGCGAGTTTGGAAAATGACTATCAGAGGGTAGGTTGGGTGTTCGGGAAAGAATTATCATAAGGATGTGGAAAAGAACAGTTGGGAGTATTCAGGTGGGAAACAGTAAAACAATGATTCTGGGAGTTGTGGTTTTTGAGAGAAACAGGGTTCCTAGTGGGTCTACCAGAGTTGTCGGGGTGGTAGGATTTTATTAACGGAGCTTCTTTGGGCTGAAGGGAGGTAGCTGTAGAATAACCAAAGAATATCTCAGGGACTTCATCCTTCGCTTCTTCTTCCGTGGTAACGTACCACGTCTCAGCTGGGGTACTACCTCAAGCACAACCCTGAACTCCCCATTCCAGGTGATCCTCCCTTGTTCGTCCACCCCAAGGTTTGGGATCTTAGAGCACCAGCCCTCCCCTGACTACCTGAAAAAGAGATTCCAGAGGTCGGCTTGGGAGAATACCTTCAGGTTCCTCACAGTGGCCTCCGGTAAGATGGAAATGTGCAATCTCCAGTACAACCTTTCAATGAGTCCTGGGGGCTCACCACTTGTGTTTGTATTAACCTGTCGGTCAATGTTTCCCTCCTATACAACAATCCCTGCTTTAAGAAGAAAAAGGGACTCCCTTTTCATTTATCTTCTCTTTCCTGAATAGCCTATAGAAATGCTTCAGCAAGAAATGGGCGAAGGCTAGATCGAGATAGTTGGTGGGCTCCTCTCCCTTTGTTTCTTCGATGCTAGAAGGTTTATCAGCTTCCCCAAAGACCAATGCACCTCTTTCGGTTTTGTCTGGTTCGCTTTCTTTAAACTGAGGGAACAGTGCTCTTTCCAAAATTCCTTTAGCAAACTTCCATGCTAGGCCAGATTTAGGGGCTAACCCTCTTTTTCCCAGGGGGAATGACAGCTTCCCTACCGCTACAAATATTGAAACCTATCGACAGAAGAGTTAGAAGTTCGATGACTACGTTTCTGAAATTGTACGGTTCCCCAATTTGTTTCAATTGAGTCTCATCCCACGTCTGACACCATATATAAGTAACTCATGGTGGCAACAGTAAAGACAGACACAAGTGAGCACAGTTCAAGTGTGTTTATCAAACTGTATGCATGGGTGAGAAAAACGCTTAATCTAAACCTAAAGCAAAGATGGGAGTAAACTTCAACCATCAAATAAAGGAGTTCTAGTAGCGGCTTGTCAAATAAAAAAGGCCTACACTAAAAAAACTATTGCCAATCCTTACCGCTGTTACAAAAAGAGTGTGGGATAATGTTCACAGAAAAGAAACAAGTGTTCACAAAAATGATAACTCAGGATGGTATGGCGGGTCTCCCATCCCATGTTTTTAGCACGGCACAAGACGAGATCCCTGAGCACAGCACACTCCTGGACCTCTCCAGAACGAGGTTCATAAGTCTATTACACGACACCAGAACCTGGAAGGGCCAAGTCTCTTTCCTCAAAGTCTCTTGCCTTAGAAGGTCTGCTGGATCAAAATAAGAAACAAACAAACAAAAGTTCCTTGTGGGCTTTCACCTTCGGTGATTGCTATTTGCCCCTAGGATCTCCCTCTGCCGGGCCTGAATCCTCCTTGCAGAGTGGGCCTCCTCAGTCAGGTTCACTACGGCCTCCTTTAACACAGTTCATGAATTTCTAAGACAGGTCATGATTTGCTCATTTTCATCAGAAAGCGTGGGTTCCCTTCTCCTAGCTTCCTTTCGGCATCCCTCTGTCGGGTTCACACTTGCCTTATTACACAGTTCACAATCTTATCAGAAAGCAGGGCTCCCTTCTCCTAGCTTTCTCTCGGCAATGGGTCAGAGACCTTCGATTGTACAAGGGATTTGAAATTATCCTTGTAATACCACTCTGACATCTCACGCCGCCCTTTCCTAGGGCCTTCTGGTACTTGCATTTTCAACACAAAACAAAAGGGACCAGCAAGCGTCCTTCGAATGAGCACTCCTGCAGCACCTGACCACTCTGCAGCTGGCCCTTGTATGGGCCTTCCCAAAAGTTCAAACACACACACAAGTTCTTTCTTCTCAAGTTCCTTGCGTTCATATAACGTTGCCATTTGCAACCTTGGGCTCAACACAATTCGGTTTGTTATCAGCTTCTTCCGACTCACCGTCTGTGTTGAACCCTTTGACTTGGCTTGCTTCTGGAGTCAATGATGGTACCATGGTGGTCTGCGTGCCGCCCCACCTATGCTATCAATGGGGGAAGCCCCCATGCACCATTGACACTGTAGATCCACACGCCAGCTGTAAATCCCGGTCCTATAATTTCCCTTTCGGAGCCTTCGCAGGTCTGAGTTGAAAAGTGCAAGGGCAATTTCCCCTTCATTGTCCCTCCAGGTTTCACCGCCTTTCTCCTCCGTTTGAACTGCCGGTCCATTGTGGCTGTCTCCTCATGCATTCAGCCTTGCTTGTAGTTTGCTCTCATGTTCTGCCTTGTATCCCTGTGGGGAAGGCAAAGGGCTGTCAGGTGTGCATGGTTATTGTCAGTTGCTTGACTCTGCCTGACCTGTGTGTTGGGACATGTCAGGTAAATGGCTCTGGTGTTAGTCCGTGTTCTGTTAAGGTGCAGGAAAGTGTTCATGTCGTAAAAGGGGGGGTAGAGCTTCTAAATATCCTACAGGGTAGGATGGGGAAAAGGTGTTACAAGGAAGGGGGTACCGCGTCTCAACCTTCAGTGTCCCATTTCCACTCCCTGAAGATCCCTCATCCAGGTGATCTTCCCCCACTGGTCCACCCCCAGGAACTGGATCCAATAGCGATGGACATCTCCAGGCCAGCTAGATGATAGATCTCCGGGGACTAGCAGGTGAGACACCTTCAGGTTTCTCACAGTACACTTTCGTGAGCCCGGCGAGCAGAGCTCCCCTTCTTTAAAACCTTGCTGCTTTCTTTAGGTAGCTCCGCTCTTCTCTCGCAGATGCTGCCGGCAGCCTGGAATGCTTTCAAGCCTTCAGTGCCCCACAGCTTCAGCTGTGGGCACAAGGCAAAGGAGGTTGCAAGTGTCTCAACCCTCTCATGGCCCGTTCAGGTGCTGGAATCACTTTAGCTCTTCTGCAGCCGCTAGCATCCTTCCCGCTGTTGCCTCTCCAGCCTGCTCCACCATCAGCTGCATCCTGTCCACCAGACAGGTTTCTCTTTCTCTGCTGGTGGTCCCACCTTGTATGCAACTGTGGCCAGTTAACTGGTTGCAGGTGAAAGTCCTTGGTTTCAAATGCCTGACCACAATGAATCCTATTCGCTGGACATGCCTGACTCTTGCAATGGTATTCCCCTGCAGTCCTCTTCCTTGTCTCAGTACCAGAGTGGTGTGAATGAATGGGAGTGTGTACAACCCCTAGTCGCCACTTCCTCATCCCAGTCTTAAAGAGAAATGGTTGTGTGTAAGAAAGGGGTAATGACTTGCAGTAACCTATAAAGGCAGGTGGAGGGGAGGGTTTATTCTTACATGGGAGAGGGGGATGCCATGTCTCACCTAAAGACATCCTCTGCACACTCCCCAAGGTCCCTCCACTCAGGTGATCCTCCCTCACATTTCCACCCCTCGGGTTGGGATCCTAGAGTGGTGGCCTTTCCCCGGCCACCTGAGAAGAGGTTGCAGGGGGAGTAAAAGTGAGGTTGCCCTCAGGTTACTCACAACAGCAGGACCTACATTTCAAGTAGAGAGCGGAGCACAATCTCTATCGACTGGGCCCTTTCAACATTTGCACATAGACTATGTTGATATGATTCACAATTGTAAGGGCTACAGGTATATGTTGTTAGTCGTATGCCCTTTCTCATGCTGGATCGGAGCCGGTCCGTGCACCCACCCCGACTCCACCTTTTCTGCCAAATTCCACATAGGTGAGGTATTCGCACAATGGAGTTTGTGCGAAGTTCTGCAGTTCGACAACGGATCACATTTCGTAAATTACGTTTTTAAGCATATCACAACTCTATTGTGGATTAAGCATACATTTTCCTACGCTTATCACCCACAAGTGAATGGGGTTGTGATTACCTTAACAGCCTGGTTAAAAAAAATAGCCAAACTGAGGATGACATTGAAAAAGGGATGGCTCCATTGCCTACCCCTGGCACTGTTTGCATTACATACAATTATAGAGCATCCCAAATAACACTACAAAAATAATGACATCCCTACCTTTATTTGGGAATGATAGGGCTATAAATCAATAGAAAGGTAGATGGATATGTCAACAGTTAATCCAGACTAATAGTTAATTAAGAAATTATACCAATTTATTAAAAACAACAAATTTAAAATATAGTTACATTTTACGAATTCATATGCATATCGTGTGTAAAAAGACTTAAAACAAAGTACTAGTGACACAAAATCCCTGTAGTTGAGTTGCAGGTTTTCTATAAATGCATAGGTATATCATCAATGCTTCAGGAATTGTGGAGGTTCTATTCAACTGTCGCTATCTCAAAAATGATGCATACAGTGATCGAATACAGACATTTAAATAGATCTTGCAAGATATATAATCTGGATTAACTGTTCACTTATCCATCTACCTTTCTATTGATTTATAACTGTTTGTATTACACAATCAGCTCTCAACCACCACTTAACTCCTCATGAGCTGGTGACAGGACGCTGTATGTGCATCCCACTTGGAGGGGAGGGTTTATTCTTACAAGGAAAAGAGGGATACCATGTCTATCCCAAGGACATCCTCTCCACACTCCCCAAGGTCCCGCCACCCAGTTGATCCTCCCTTGCATTTCCACCCCTAGGGTTGGGATCCAAGAGTGGTGGCCTTTCCCTGGCCACCTGAGAAGAGGATGCAGGGGGAGTAGAATTGAGGATGCCCTAAGGTTACTCACAACAGCAGGACCTACATTGCGAGTAGTGAGCAGAGCACAATCTCGATGCACTAGGCCCTTTCAACATTTGCACATAGGCTATGTTGATAATATTCACAACTGTAACAGCTACAGATATACGTTGGTGGTTGTATGCCCTTTCTCATGCTGGATCGAAGCCGGTCCGTGCACCCACTCCGACTCCACCTGTTCTGCCAAATTCCACATAGGAGAGGTATTCCTACAATGGGGTGTGTGCAAAGTTCTCCAGTTCGACAACGGACCGCATTTTCAAGCATATCACAACTCTATTGTGGATTAAGCATCCATTTTCCTGCGCTTATCATCCACAAGCGAATGGGGGTTGTGAATGCCTTAACAGCCTCGTTAAAGAAAAAATAGCCAAACTGAGGATGACATTGAAAAAGGGATGGCTCCATTTCCTACCCATGGCACTGTTGGCATTACATACAGTTGTAGAGAATCCCAAATAATGTGAATTCATATGCATATCGTGTTGCATAAAAAGACTTAAAACAAAGTGCTAGTGACACAAAATCCCTGTAGTTGAGTTGCAGGTTTTCTATAAATGCATAGGTATATCATCAATGCTTCAGGAATTGTGGCGGTTCTATTCAACTGTGGCTATCTCAAAAATGATACATATAGTGATCTAATACTGACATTTGAATAGATCTTGCAAGATATATAGTCTGAATGAACTGTTCACATATCCATCTACCTTTCTATTGATTCATAACTGTTTGTATTACACAATCAGCTCTCAACCACCACTTAACTCCTCATGAGTTGGTGACAGGATGCTGTATGCGCATCCCACTTGCTCCTTCCACTAGAGTGCTAACTGATGCCCAGATTGCTGATGTTCTTTTGGGAACTTAAATGCACGAACATCTTGCAGCTATGCTGGTGAGTGTTTCTTTCATTTCTAAACAGCTTTGAGCAAGGCAGTGAAGGTCAAAGAAGAATAAGGAAGACCACGAATCATCAAATACACAAGAACTGCTTAAACACTGGTGACACAATCTCACTGAGAAATTTCAACAGGACATGGCACAAGCCACGTTTCAATGGCCCCATTGTTGTTAATAATGTTACTCCCACAGGTGTTAAACTGATAGGGAAGAGATACTGGTTCCATATAGGAGACATCAAACGCTGTGCAGGTGAGACCCCTACACCTGCACCATGTCCCAGACGAAACAACACAAGAAGAAGACAAAGAACGAAGAGTGCAGACGCGGTCCATGGTAAGACGCAGATGTTTTTTACATAAGCAACCAACGTGAATGCATGAGCTACACTTTTAGGAGAAGACATGTACCTGCATTGAGAAAGAAAAGAGGAACTGTTTTGTCAAAACTAAAGCACAAATATCAAATGCTGCCCTTTCAGCTTTTAATAGGTGCCTTTCTTATATTTTGCAAATGGTTATCAAGCACTCCTGAGAAAGCGCAGGGTGCACATTGCTGCCTTACTTAGCAACCCCAAGACGCAGTTCATCTTCGAGCGCATTTTGCTGGCGATTTTGATCCAGTTTTGTTTGTAGAAATGTTAGTATTCAGAAAATAAGGGTGAACAAATAAAGAAGGGAAAAAAGACAAATAAAGGATGTTGATACACAATGCTGTAGACTTTTCTAAAGAGAGTTATAAGGTACAGGCAAAGAAATGGACGCGCCCACGTGCAGCACATGAACTATGCTATTAAGCAATCGTGGTTATTTTTTTCCATTCTGCTGTCTCTATCTCTTTACCCTCGTAGCATTACGAAAAGCAGCAATGTATTATGCACCTGAACCAGTATATGCCAGTGTGACACCTGTTCCTTACTAACTTACGTAATTACCCTACCCTTACTCATGCCACCCAAGAGATAAAGAGGCTCAAACGGAGCATCACCAACAACTTTGAACATGTAAATGCCTGCATGACAAAATTTGGCCCACGTCACCAATTACATGTGGTACCAGCACATGATCTGTGTGGGCAGAGAGGCTTCAGGAGAGAGCTGGCATGTTTGTTCTCTCATTCCCTACGCCATGAGTGCCTCAGGACTTTTGTAACCATTGAAATCCCTGAAACTAGAGCACAGTGCCTAGTTTCCATATGAGGATAGCTATATAAAAACACAGACAATGATAGAAGACTATTGGAGCACAGACAAAGTGATACAATATATACTGGAAGGCTGAAAGAGCGGGGAAGCTAGAATAGTAACACGCAAGGAGTTGCAATGCCATTAAACTGGAAGAAGAGAGGTAGAGGGAATGTCTGGATGCCGGGAGAGACCCCAACTATTAATATGTGGACAGGTATTCACAGGAGAAGAATGGGTTGAAGGCTGATGGGATGCAAAGCACAAGCCCTCCTGACAGTTCCAGTGGAAGTGGTGCAGAACAAAAATGTTGAGCGCCTCAAGGAATATTCAAAGTTGCTCACATGGCGGAGAACGAATCAGGCCCTCTACCCATAATCCCCTCAAGAACACGTCACTAGGTTACCAGAATGATGGTCCAGTGAAGGTTGGAGAAAACAGAGGATGCAAACACATTTTGAAGATACCTAGCATGAAAGTAGGCACAGCATACTCATGGACCACTGAGCCTGTGGTTACAAAGCTTACACGCAGCTGCCCACGAACTGGGTAGTAATATGTTCCCTAGTACTATTGAACACACCAGCCCTGGCAGTACAGCAGAAGGATATAAAGATAGATTAGTTCCCCAAAATGGACGCAACTTAGAGGAAGAAAAGGACCCTGGAACTGAACTGTGTAAAGAGAGGAAACTACATCACTTGACGCAATACCAGAGGAGCACAGGCTATTTAGCAGAACAGAGATGTTCTTCGCTTCTGTTGTTCCTGGAATACAGACAAACGTGAATGCCAAGTGGTTGAAAATTACGTATTGCAGACAATGAACTCAAAAGTAAAGGGTAAATTGTTAAATAACACAATCAGTCTTTCAGCGCCAAAAGTCAATTATAGTTAAAATGATATTCCAATATTGTGAATTTATTTATAAAGATCAAATACGTCCAGCCTGACACGTGTTTCGAGCACACAATTGCTCTTCCTCAGAGGCTTAAGGTTATTTTCAGAACACGCCAAAGGATTAGCCAGTCTGGCTAAGTTGCCAGCTGGTGCCCTGTAGGGTCTGCGAATTACTCTAATTCCTCGCAATTGCGGAAATAACTATACTTGTTCGGGCCTTGTAGCGATAATAATTTCGAACGCTAGTGTCAGGCTGGACATATTGGATCTTGATGAATAAATTCACAATATTGGAAGATCATTCTAACTCTAATTGACTTTGGCACTGAGAGACTGATTGTGTTATTTTAACAATTTACTTCTGTGGCATACTCAGGCAAAGTACCAAGCTTCATCAGTCACTTGCAGCCTCAATCTCTTTCTCTTTGCAATATCAATTAGCAAGCGCAGTGGACTCTCAGTGATTTTTTGCCACACGCATTAACTCACTCAACAGTCAAGGGGTTCATTGCCATAAAGGAAGGGCTCCGAGCAGTGAGGCCTATGACCCTTCAAATTATATATGTCCTCAACCTCATTACGGCAATGGAGAGCGGCATCTGCACATAAATCAGGCCATCCTGCTGTACTTACACTACCTGCCACGATTAACAAAATGGGACCCTCTCAGAAGCAATAACGTTGCTGTCAGACCTGCATGCTAACATGGAGGAAGAAGCAAACTCAGTGGAAGCAGATGATGATTCGGTGGCATACATCTTTCCATGGCAAACGACCGAAAGGTACTCATAACTGCACTAGCATTAGAATGATTTGGATTCTGTGCCATTAGAATAGCAATAGCACAAGGCAAGTAGACGACCCATAAAACGATAGGAATTAACATATTAGTAGATGTGGATACTAAGACAAATGAACACAAACAAACTTTTGAAGCACTGCAGTCACACCTGAAATAAAGTCCCCTCTTTCCTCCAGGTACAAAATTACTTTATCCCCGGGTTGCTCGCAATTACGTGGGATTTTGGGTCTGGTGCAAGCCAGATGGGTAGTTCTGCTATATGACCTGGAGTGTGGATGTGCATGTGAAGTATCATGATAACCTGAGTGGGGTAGCGGAGCTGTGGACCCCCAAGTCACCCATTAGTAGGGAAGGGCCTCAAGTTAGTGTGGTTAATGACTCGACCAGGGAGGGGAATGAAGAGAGGCAGATGAACATGTCCATCAATGCGTCGCCCAGCCCTCCAGATAAGGTGCATATTAGGCCTTTTTATGCACAAACATCTTGCCAATTTGGCCCTTTTAATTAACACAGGCTATTTATGGCAGCAGCCCCATAAATCATGGCTCACTGGTGACAGCCTGGCTAGCAACAGTTTGCAAATCCACTCTTTAATTTAGCGATCCAAAGAAGCAACTGGGATGAGTCCTGGTCTGTTTCAATTTTTGAACACTCTCCTCTGTTAATGATTCTATCAAGATAATACTTTAAGTAATGTAAAAGGGAATTACCAGTACTTGTGGGATCGCTATTAGACTATGTGCGCTTTTTTCCACCATAAAAATCTCAAAAAATAGGTCGGCAGCAAGTGATATCTTGCCCTCAAACTTCCCACAGAGTTTGTAACAACAATACAAATAACATCTTGATTTGGGAAGATATCTCGCGCTCACACCTATTTTCAAAAATAAAAATTAAAAATTGAAAAATTAATTAATTAATTAAAAATGTGTGTGAATTTGCAAATATGACTGTATTCCCCTGTTAGTACTTGATCATGCAATATTGCTGTAACTAAGACTTACCCCATATATAAATCACTAGAATTCACAAGTTTGAAGTGTAAAAGATCACTCAGTTAACTTTGTCTTGAGTTGACAATTCGGTTTTCTGATCTGTATAAGAGATTCCTTTTAATTTTATTACACCATTTTGTAAAGATGTGATGAATCCTGTGAAAATTTATATTTTGGTCTAGCTAGAATGGTTTCACAAGGTGAAAATATTGGGACTTTGTGGTTGAGAAAACTAACTATGCATGTAATAAACATCTTGAATTTTAAATGCTATTTCTTCTAAATTTAGTTAAATCTGGAGTAGTTACAATGAGTGAGTTCGTTTGGGAATAATGTCTCCATATGTGTAATAGAAACTTTTTTTGATAGAGGAACTAATTTGTGGTTTGAATTTGTGTTTTTTCTTTCATATTGATTCAAATATTTGATTATGGCAAAAAACCTCTCTCATCTTGACCTGACATGTGGAACTATATGGTATGGTTTCCTTTTATAATTTTTCTTAATTGCTATATATTATTTGACTGTATAATTTTACACAGCCTTGAGAACGACCCAAGGTCGAAACACGTGTCGGCTGTTCTTCATTGACAAATTAAAACATTTTTTGTTGGGAATCATTACACTGATGGACTCCTTGAATTGATGTTGTTCTATTACATTAATATTATTGGACCACAATTGATTAGAAATTTTGATAAAAGTACAGGTGTGAGCGCGAGATATCTTCCCGAATCAAGATTTTATTTGTAATGTAAAAGGGAATTTGTGTTTTGTTCACTTTGTTCAACTGCTTGCATTCTGAAGGTTACAGAGTTATTAAAGCATCTTGAACCATGAACATGCTTTTCACCTTGCTTTAGGAAACATGCAGGATTATGTAAAACGAAAATGGTCTTAAACAAGGGCTTCATTTCTGCTTCATTTTCCTCAGTCTTAATCCGCTTTAATAGAGGCAGCACAGTTACAGCAGCATGGATATTCCATACTTTGCTTTCTTTTCACCACACAAGCACATCAATTGCATTTAATGGCATGGGATTCTTGATCTCTTGAAGTTGTAAAAGAGCCTCTCATCAAGCAGTTGTTCGGCTTTTGTGAGAAGGACTTTTTTTGGGTGTTGTATAAGAAGATGTGTTTGAGTGCATGAAAGGGCACAAGACTTTGTTTTCTTGGAGAGCAACAAATAGCTAGGCATGTGGTCTGAACTTTAACTCCCTTTCTGACCACCCACTGCAAGCAGGTATAATGGATACAGATAGAAGCAGTGCTGTATATATTTTCAGTGGCACAGATTGTACTGGTACCTCTCAACAGTACTGCTATATATTCAGGCTACACACATGTCATGGCACAGTGCCAAATATTCACAGCAGGGCTGATTGCATCACAACCACATTTCTTGCCCACGTTTCTTAGCAGGACTGCTATGTTTTGCGACAGTACCTGAATTTCTTAACTGAGCTGCTGGAATGACAAAGCACGAAAATACGTCAGCATTTTCTGCAGCTAGCTAAAGTACCAAGCAAGAACAGGGTCTGAGCTTTTTCAACCAACCTCCTGAGCTGGTGTAATGCACACTGGCAGACAGTGTAAGAGGATGGCATTGCTGTTATATACTTCAATCCCTACTAGGTCTTGCACTTTTCGAAACATCTGCTTCTCCCATGTGCGATTACTGAGTCCCACTGCCAACAATCTAGCACATTTCAAAGCTTCATTCGAATCTACTTACTCATGTAGGATAGTTCAAACAGGCTTAGAGCTTTTGAAAAGTCATTTAGGTCAAGCAAGCCTCCCATGGAACTGCTAGTGCCCTAACCCCATGTGCCTTTCAGTGTCAACACAACAGCCTGTTAGGAACGACAGCTCATTGGGTCAATAACACTGATGCAGAGATTTGTGTGACCTGTAAGTTCAAATCCTATTGATAGGTGAGTTAATGAGTCTGCATCAGAGGTGTGCATTTACGATGCAGGTACAATTCAATTATAACAGTGTTGATTTAACTTTTGACTTATCAAAAAAGGACTACTAAATCTTCAATGATTCAGAAGACACAAATGTAATCTGGGATGCTCTACGTGTAATGGCTCAGAACACACAAATCATCAGGGATGCTATATACCTGTGATTGCTCAGAACACAACTCTTCAGGGCTGCTGTGCTTGTAATGGCTAAGAACATACATGTCTCAGTTGGGCTACTATACTTGTAATGGCTCAGAACACATGGCTCTTATACTTGTAAATGGAATACAGTGTTGGTAAAGCATCTGCATTCAAGCAAGTGCTGCATCTGGTCAGACAAACCTCTAACTCTATAAGTCCCAGTCTAATGGCTAAACGAAGGGTTGCACACATCTACAAAGGAGCACCCTATGGTATCTGCACTAGATGTCCCAATAGAAAAGGCATTTTCAGATTTTTGGATATTTATTGGTGTCATGTTAAAAGACAAACAGAAAAACAGGAGAGGAAGAGCAACTCTGAACCTAAGCAATACAGGAGAACAAAGGTGTGGGTGGCGAAGGGACAGAGAGCATACTAGACAATCCAAAACAGGAATTCGAGCAACAGGAAGAGAGCAATGAGCTACATGATAGGGCAACAAAGAAAGTGAGAAGGGAAACAGAGTTAATAATAGGACAAACACACAATAGGAGTGAGGGATAGAAGCCGAGCAAAAGACATTTAGAGACAGTAAAATAAAACACAGATCAACAGCAGGTGGGGAGAGATGGAAATAGAAAAGCAAGACTAGAGAAGGGCAGGCCAATAACATAAGAGACAGTGCAAGAAAGATAATCAAAAGGAGTAGCAACCACAACAAGAACATGAAAAAACATATATACCCAGAGTAATGACCTGAGAGAGGAAGAGGAGTTATATCAACCGATAGAGCAAGATATAGGAGGGAAACAGCAGCAATAGAATGCTGAGATGGGAGAGGAAGAGTGACAGAGAAACAGACCGCAAATAAAATGAGAGACAGGGGAAACAGTAGCAAAGAGAAGGAGAAATAACATGGGAGTGGCTGTCAAGCAGGTAGTGCAGTGCCAGGCATCAACTGTAGGCCCAAGAGGTAGAGAAGTGGTGCTGGTAGAGTGAAGGATTTATGAACTTTATGAATCATCCGATGTAACTAGCTGTCCTCTGTAGGAACTCGTAGTAGCCCATAACAGACTTTGTGCCCAATTATCATGAAGATGAAGCTGGGTAGTAGAAGATGAAGTTGGGTAGCATGCATCTACAAGGTTCATGTGTGGGGAAAATGTTTTCCACAGGTGCAATATATTATTTAGAACCACTTTGAAATACAGCTGTTTTTGAACAAAGTTTTAATTTCACACACAAAGTGGATAGTTCTCGGGTACTTTTTACTCTCTGGCGAAGGTGGAAAATCATGTTTACTCTCTTAAAATTGGATTTACTCTCCAATTCTAAAAATTGGGAGTAAAATGCTCTCACTCAAAAATCCTATCTGGAGCACTGGTGTTGGCCCTTCCCCTGTTTCAATGTTACAGACATGAACGGTGCAGTTCGATTGTGGCATCTACCCCCTCGCCACCATTGTATCACTTATGCGAGAGACGTTACTCCCTGAGGCAGCCCTACAGACCCTACACAGATGACATCACTGAGACAATAAACCTGCAAGCGATGGAGCAACTGAATAAGCTGTGATCATGAGAATGACAAATGGCATCATGGCGGAGGCCAACACATGCAGGTGCATTAGACACGAAGCACATACACATCCAACACGAAGATACATGAACATGCTGGCATCCGTCAGGTTAGAAAACATATACTCTGTTTCCTATGTTGAAACGCAAGATGCATGAGAATTTGCATAAAGCTTGTTTAATGCATAATGCAACTGAACTGAGTGGCTATTTATATCAAGATGGAGTATGCAGCCACACTTAGGTGAATGGGGAACATCGAGGAGCCCTGAAACTGAACAGAGACCCTGTCTTTCTGAGCCAGCAGAATAGCCAAGCCTGAACAGTTCAGACAGCGAGTGCACAGTTTGCCAAGGTTACCAGGGAAAGACAGGTTTGAACCAGTATTCAAATAGTACACACAATAAACGGGTCCCAAATGATGGACATAGTTCTCTCAGGAGAAGCAAAGAAACAAATGTTGCTGGAAGGTCAGATTCCCACCGACTCAGACCTGACATTGAGAGGAAAGTAGCTTGAACAAGTCTCTAGATGCCAGGGAGGTAATGACACTCATAGTAAAAGGGCTAAAATACTCATCAATTACTGAGCAGAATAATTCAAAATGCTGTCTCTACACATCAGACTTGCAGTTGGTAGATAATGTCTGTTCATTAGAGCCAGACATGGGTAGACAGAGACCATTGTTCCCATCCATACAGTATGAAGTTGAAAGCTAAATGTCCTAGCTTGTGGCCTAGGGAATCAGGGAATGGCAACCTTAATGGGGCATGCAGCACCTTAGTGTGGTGAAGTTTGCACTGTGGTCCCTTTCTCCCCTAATAACACACTCTCCTCACCTGAGCTGCTGGAGTTGTCGGTCTCTTGTAGGCGTGCAAGGTGGTCTCTCCCCTTTTTTAGATGAACATGCTTGTCACGGAGGGAAGCCACAGTTACCGCTGGAAAAACAGCTGTCCTGTGACTTCCCTTACGGAATCAAGCTGGAATAAGGGAAAAACCCAGGTCGGGAAAAAAAAACCCTTGACGGAGTGTAGACTCTTTTCCAATCCTGATGACAAGGCAGACCGCTGGCTGGAGGGCTATGTTGAAGATGCAGGTAGCCAAGTAGAAAGTTCAATAGAGCGGATGCGAAGGAGTCGCAGTACTGTAGGAAGTCGATACCACCTTGCAAGTGGAGACGAGGGAATTCAAAGGTGGATCCTGAATCCAAGGCGGGCCGAACAGGAGGAGGTAGAAGGTAAGTTGGGTGCATGGACCCGGAGGAAACAGAAGGAAAAATGGCAGGAGGAAGATAAGAGAGGGAAAGAGAGAGAAGCGGTGTCCGAAGGAACAAAGCCACCAAGAGAGTTGAAACTAAAGCGAACCGCTCAGGGCAGCGGTCGGGAAAATTAAGGAGAAGGTGGGCTTCGTATGAAATACGAACGCAGGAGCACAAGGAACCTCTGACCAAACCGAAGAGGGAAGGCAGAAGTTGGGAGCGAGGAAACCCGGAACAGGAAACATCCAAGAGGGGTTGCAATGCAACATCCAGCCGTGGGGAGGAGGATTAAATACTCCAAGCGGCGCTGCGCTACGTCAATGGAGCCACAAGCAATAACAAAGAGAAGGGACTAAAACACCCTACCTCTGTGTCGCCAACTCCAACGCGGAAGTATCCGCCAATCTCGGCTACTGCAGTGGCGGCGGATGACACTTGGGGCCATTCTCATCACCTTAAATTGTTGCTCATGTGCTGATAACTGTCCAGGACACCAAGGCTGAGAAAGCCATCCCCAACCAATCCCTATTCACCTTTAACGTTAATCTCAACAGTGTTGCAGCCACGACTCATAGAGCACCCTGATGACCTGTTTCCCCATGTATCTTTTTGTATGTGGTCCCAGGCGAAGCTACCAGATATGGCCAGACCAATTAGACTGCTAACCCCATATATAATCCATACATAGCCAAACTACTCACCCAATCCCATCCCACCTTAGATTTATGTAATGTATCTTTTACTTGTGAGGTCACATTTTCTTAAAATCCAGTGGCAAGCCAGTACCAAGCTGAGACAGAATCGGAAAGCGCTGTGATATCCATTGCTGTTCCTATTTTATCTGGTTTTATGGACAATTATTATTGATAATGCAGTGGATTTAAATACTTCCAATGCTGGTGCTTTGGTTTATATCTGTTTTGATTTTATCGAAATTCTCTTGCCATTCTTTTGTCCATCCAAACTTAATATTTGTTTTCATTAATATTCTGAGATTCATTTTTTTGTCTGCAAAACATTGGGCACATTTCAAATAATATACTGCCATATAAAAGAATGATCATAACTGATCTTTGTTGATTGGTGCATTTATGTTCTTTATGACATTTATTGGATGTCATTTTGGTTTTATCTTTTCTTCATTGATTGTAAGTATTCTACTTCTGACGGACAAAATTAGCATTTTACTAATTTTAATTTGAGGCCTTTGGCTCCAAGAATGTTAAAAATCCATGAAGTCTTGCATTATGTGTATCCATGTCTTTCCTTGATAATAATATATCATATTTAAGCAATATGACCCGAGCGGCGGGGGCATTACCGACTCAGGTAATGCCCCGGGGCCCATAGTTAAAAAAAAACAACCAAGAAAATGGCCGCCATGCAAAGGGAAAACAGAGTCCGTTTTCCCTTTCCATGGCAGCCATCGGGAGCGGACGCGCTGGGACACAAGTGTTCCCAGCGCATCCGCTCCCGAAAAAGAAAAAGAAGTGGAAGGTAAGTGGGATTGGGAGGGAGGGGAAGAAAAAAATAATAATAATACGTACATGCGTCCCCGGCGGGGGACGATGGAAGCTTCCAGCCGTGTGGAGGCGCGAAGTGGGGATGGCCCCGCTGCGAGTCTCCACACTGCTGGAGGCTGCTATCATCCCCCACCGGGGACGCAGGAGCAAGCAGGTAAGTGGGGTGGGGAGGGCAGGGAGGAGGGAGGGAAGGGAAGAAAAAAAAAAGAAGCTTACCTGAGTCACCTGCGGGGGACAAAGGCAGCCTCTCAGCCGTGTGGAGGCTCGGAGCGGGGATGGCCCCGCTTCGAGCCTCCTCATTGGCTGAGGGGCTGTCACACCCCCGCCGAGGACAAGGCAGCTGGAATCCCGGCCGAGAATCAAAGGATTCTCGGCCGGGTAAGGACCCGGCGAGAGCCAATCAGAATGCGTTTTGCATTCTGCTTCACTCTCGCCGGGTACTAATGGAAGAAGTAGACTCTGTCAAGTCCCCAAAATAAATGTTGCATGAGTCTTTGAAATACTGTCGCTGCAGAAGCGGGGCCAAACTGCATGTGCTTGAATCTAAATGCACCCATTTGTGTAAACAAATTAAATCAAACTTTCTTCATTTAATTCTATTTGGTGAAATGCTGAAGAAAGATCAATGGTTTTAAAATATGTTTTTGGTATCATGGTGGTCAACATATAATTTATATCAGAGAGTGGATGTCTGTCCACCCATATGTTTGCATTCAGATCTGTTCGGTCCACACACATCTTTGTAGTTATTAGGTTTTCTTATAATTACGATTGGTGATAACCATTCTGACACTTCAATAGGTTTGATTATGCCCTCAGAACATAATTTCTCAAATTCCCTGTTTGTCATCTCTATTGCCTCTTGGTATGTTCCTCACCCTATGTATTACTGGTTTTGCTCTGTATTTTAATATTATTCTATGTTTGAATACTTTGAGAACCACACTTTTGCCATCAAACACTTTAGGATAGTCTTGTGTTTGCTATATTCATATTTGGATTAATCTCAGACACACAATATTGGTATGGCTTCTCCTGGGTGTATTTTAATATTTAATGCAGCTTGTTGGTCCCATCGTACTACTGACAATCTTTTTTCTGCCATGTATAGATTGCAGCAAATGTTCCTTTATGGAATGTAAGTGTCACCTATTTGTATCCTATTACGTGCATGGGACGTGCATGCAGCACCAGCCAGTTCGCTGCTTGTAACCAGGAATTATATTTACACGCATCGCGCAACCAAGGTATTTTCCACTGTTTTGAGTAATTTACTCCAGACCCAATTGCACAGAAGCTCTAGCTCAGAGGACATGTTCTTCTTTCATATCTGAGCCTTGCCTTGATAAAGACCCAGGAAGGGTCAAAACACATGCTGGCAAAGTTGACCATAGTCGGCTAAGTTTGTGACGCGGCAAAGTTGATCGTAGTTGTCCATGTTTGTGATCCATGTGATGCATAACTGTGATTAAAACATGGATTGTAGCAACTGCAATCAACATTCTTTTACTCATTATTTTGATTCATGTGGCAGCGCTTTTCCTTGGAACAATCTGCTTTGTTTAAAGTTCAACCTTGACCCAAGGTTGGAAGACAATAGCAAAAGGGAATCTGATGATGTCATCCCTCCTTTCCCTGAGGTACCCTCTCCTCATGTGGCCATGGAACGGCAGCCACCTGGGAGATCCAAGCGGCTAGGCGCTGCAGAAGACAGAGCAGCAAAATGGAGCGAGAAGGCAGCCTGGTAGCGACGCACTCAGGGAAGCTCTGCAGAGGCTGCGGGAAAGCAGAAGGAAGCAAGCTGTGCTTCTTCTTGACAGCCGAGGGAGCTGGGACGCCGACTGAGGATCAAACGCCTGTCGGAGGTGCCTGCAGGGTCAGAGAGAGCTGCAAGGCCGGAGGAGTCAGGAATACAGAGAGACTACAGGAAAAGAACCGGTGACCACAGGGATAGGGTTGGGACACTGAAGCAATGTCGGGCAAAATATTGAAAGCCCTAGAAAGTGGGACTGATGTCTGGGACCCACAATACGAGTTTGGGGAAGACCAAGAAGGGAAGACCAAGAAGGGAAAACCAGAGCAACATTGTATATTAAGAGAATCCGGCCAGGAGAGTATAACAGGCAAAGCCAAGCGTGTGAAGTAAACTGCATAAGAATGTCCTGCCAGGAGAGTATACCAGGCAAAGCCACTTGTGTGAAGTGAACTGCATAGGAAAGTCCTGGCAGCAGAGTATAAAATGCAAGCCAAGTGTGTGAAGCAAACTGCATAAGACAATCCTGGCAGGAGACTATACCAGGCAACCCCAAGCGTGGGGAATTAACTGCATGAGAGAATCCCAAGGAAGACACATGTCCTTAGGATTGTAAATTGTATTTTGAAATACATTTAACGTGGAAGAGAACCTGGTAGGGAGTATACCTGGTGTTCTGCAAATCTGAGACCCACACCCAAGTTATGGTATTGTGAAGAGTGAATCCAAAGGGTGATGTAACGCTTACCTCTGGGGCCCTGCAAGAGTATCTGGTCCAGTCTGTCGACGAGTGCTGGTCCGGTCTATGCACACCTCCTGATGTTGCCCAAAACTCTCCCTCCCTTTGCTCACTGTAGGTTCCAAACACCCAGTGGTCAGAGAGGCAGGAGGGATCAGGAAGGTTTGGTTCTGGTTTATGTTGCGCCTCCAGGCATTTTCACCAATGTCTTTCCAGTTAAAATTAAGCTGTTGCCCAGTTTCCTTCACTGAGGCTTCTACCGGTTCAGTTCTATTTTGCTCCCCAGCTCCTTCACTGAAGCAAGGAGGGTAACTAGTCGCTCCACTAGGTCAGTGGGTTGCCCAGTCGAGCTGCGACACCCACTATCCACCCTTCCGGTATGGTAAATGTCCAATGTACTAATGTCTTTCTGCTTTTTCCCCTCAGGCACGGTATTCAGGGGTCGGCACGGCGGTTGCAGCGCCGTTGTCCTGAGCCCAGCTGACTTGGTATGTAATGCGCGGGTGGTGGGCGGGATGAGAACGGTTACAACAAACTCTGCTTACCCTTATGTCTTTTGTGTCTTTTTTCAGATGTTGCAGTGCGCGGAAAGCAGAGGCGCAAGAAGAATCCAGCGGAAGAGCTGGAAGAAGTCTGCCGTCCGCACCTGTTCCGGTGAGTATTTCAATGGATCTTGCCTCGCACCGCGTAGGTCCGTGCTGCTCTGGTCTTGACGCGTAGTGCAGGACTGGTTTCAGGATGTCTTGACACGTAGTGCAGAGCTGGTTTCAGGATGTCTTGACACGTAGTGCAGAGCTGATTTCTCACGAGGAGCTCCAGGGCAGGCAAGCTTCACGCTGGCAGTCGGAGAAAACGCTAAGCACTGGGTGTGGCCCAGGGTGGGGTATAAATAGCCCTGGCCCCAGCCAGAACCACTAGACCATCAGGAAAACTTGTATTATGGCCCCCTAGTGGCCATGTTGAATCCTGTTAACGGATCCAGTCCCGGGGGCCATTTTGGAAGGGGCTTCACAGGTAACAGCCTGGAGTAGCGCCAGGCAGCTACGTTCTCAGTCCAGTTTCTTCCTTGAGCCTTGGGATTGCTCCGGGTCGTGACAGCACTCTCCCCCAAAGCCCCCCCGAGGAGAGCCACTCCCGGTCCTGGTCGTTCTGGGTGTGCCCTATGGTATTGGGCCACTAGGCGAGGTGCGTGGAGGTGTTCCACTGGTTCCCAGATCCGGTCTAAATCTCTGTAGCCCTTCCAGTCCACTAAATAATAAAGTTTCTTTTGGACTATCTTGGAGTCCAAGATCTTTTTGACCTCGTATTCAGTTTCTCCCTGTACCATTATAGGTGGAGGCCTTTTGAGGGAGTCTCGATACCCAGGATGCACCGGTTTCAATAACGAAACATGGAATACGGGATGTACGCGGAGCACAGTTCCATGGTCACAGGGTTGATGATGCTTCGTATCTGGTATGGACCAATGTACCTGGGATGGAATTTCTTAGGTCCCTTTAGCTGTATGTGCTTTGTGGACAGCCATACCTTGTCTCCAATCTGATAATGGGGTTCAGATGTTCTTTTCCTGTCTGCAAAACGCTTTTGGTTTGCCTTAGTTTCTTGGAGGGTTTGCGTAGCCCTTTTTAGGGTTTCTTTAATGCTGGTGTGCAAGGTGCTCACGGCCGGCATGTCCAAAGCCACTGGTGGGTCTAAAGTTGAAGTCCGTGGATCTCGTCCATATAGGAAGAAAAAAGGCGAAATTCCGGTGGTGCTGTGCACCGTGTTGTTGTATGCATATTCAGCTACCCACAGTAGTTGCTTCCAGTCCTGATCTGTTTGGCCAAGCATGCACTGAAGATATTGTTCGAGTGATTGATTTGTTCTCTCGGTCTGTCCATCAGTCTGTGGATGGTGGCTAGTAGACAGACAGACCTCGATCTGAGCCTTGGCACAACAAGCTTTCCAAAATCTGGAGACAAACTGGCTCCCCCGGTCTGAAATCACCACTGAAGGGAATCCGTGTAGTCTGACAATATTGGTCAGGAAGATTTGAGCTAGCTGCCCTGCATTCGGTATCCCCTTTAGAGCAACGAAGTGCGCCATTTTGGTTAGGAGGTCCACTACTACAAATATGGTGTTAAAGCCTCTGCAGGGAGATAGCTCTGTGATAAAGTCTAAGGCATTGTATGCCAGGGAGTCGGTGGAATTGACAAAGGATGAAGTAATCCTTGAGGCTTGGTCCTGGATGCCTTATTGCTAGCACAGACATCACAATACTTCACGTGTTATACAATGTCCTTTCGCCAAGTAGGCCACCAGAAATGTTGTTGGATCTTTGCCATGGTTTTTGCTATGCCTGGGTGTCCTGCTGTAAGGTCGTCGTGATAAGTCTTCATGATTAAGTCCCGCATTTCCTGATGTGGTAAGTAAAGGTGTTTTTGATAATACGGTAGGTTGTTCCGTGCCAAGCGTTGTGGTCCCTTTGAAACCCATGTTTGCACTTCCAAGGGGGTCATGATTGTTTTGATTTCTTCATGTAGCTTTTCCAATGAGGTCTGATGATTCCTGATTAATCCAATCAGTTTTTCTTTGGGTATAATAGGCGGATAAGGTGGAGATGCGTATGCATCCATTTTCTCAGTGTTCCTACCGATCTGTGATAGTGCATCTGCTTTTCCGTTTTTCACCCCGGGATGGTAACTGACTGTGAAATCGTATTCTGAGAAAAACTGAGCCCATCATAGGTGTTGTGGTGTTTGGGCCCTAGCCGTCCGCAGGAATTGAAGATTACGATGGTCGGTAAGTACTGCAACCGGGTGTCATGCACCTAGAAGATGGTGCTGCCATTCCTTAAAGGCTGCTTTTATGGCTAGGAGTTCCTTGTCGGTTAATGCATAGTTTAGTTCTGCTGGATTGAACTTCCTAGACCAAAAGGCTGCTGGATGTAGTTGGTTGGTACCAGGATCCCACTGGGACAACACCGCCCCCATCGCCACATTGGAAGCATCTGTTTCAACCAGAAATGGAAGGTGTGGGTTTGGGTGACGGAGTGTTGGTGCGGTGGTAAACTGTGTTTTCAGTTCTTGAAAAGCTTTCTCAGCCTCTGTGGTCCATTGAAAGATGCAGTTCTTCCTGAGCAATGAGGTGATTGGATGGACTGCCTCTGAGAAATCGGCAATGAACCTCCTGTAGAAGTTTGCGAAGCCTAAGAAGCTCTGGACAGTTTTGATGGAAGAGGGAGATGGCCATTGCAGAATTGCTTCAACCTTGCGTCTGTCCATCTGAATACCCTGTGGGCTGAGTATGTATCCGAGGAACTCCACCGTTGTGACGGGAAAGGCACATTTTTCAAGTTTTGCAAACAGGTGGTATTGACGCAACTTAGCAAGAACTGCCCTTACATGATGTACACGTTGTTCGATGGTTTCGGAATAGATCAGGATATCATCTATGTACACCATAGCACAAATGTCTAGTAACTCTCGGAGTACATCTGTCATGAAATACTGAAAGGCTGCCGGGGCATTGCAGAACCCAAAGGGCATGACCGTATACTCGAACAGCCCGAATTTGGTGCGGAAGGCCGTCTTCCACTCGTCCTCAGTGTTCACACGAACCAAATAGTAGGCCCCCTTGAGGTCCAATTTTGTATAGATCTTTGCCCCTTTTACTTGGTCTAAGAGTACATGGATCAGGGGCAACGGATACCGATTCTTTACAGTGATTTTGTTGAGCCCCCTATAGTCTATGCATGTTCTCAGATCCCCCTCCTTTTTAGGGACGAAGAAGAGAGCTGAGGAAACCGGAGATTTGGAAGGTCGAATGAATCCATTGGCAAGGTATTGGTCCAAATATTCATGCAGGTGTTGGTTTTCCTTTTCAGTGAGGGCGTAAATGCGGCTGCATGGCAACTGTGCTCCTGGGATGAAGTCTATCTGACAGTCGTAGGGCCTGTGAGGTGGTAACACATTTGCCTGTTCTTTGCGAAAACATCCTGAAAGTCACCGTACTCTGGAGGAAATTGGCCTACGATTACTAGGACAGCTCCTGCTGTCTGTATTGCTGACTTGGGTTTTCCTTGGGTTTCTTCTGAAGCTGCATAACAGACCTGAGCACATTCGGGCGAAAACTTCACCGTATGCTTATGCCAGTCTATAAGGGGGTTATGATTTGCTAACCAGGGCATTCCCAGAATCACCTGGAATTGAGGGGCATTGATCAGGTCAAAGATGATATTTTCCCGATGACCGTCATGGCATAGCATCACAACAGTTCCAGTACATTGGGTCACTGGCCCAGAGGTCAATGGAGTCCCGTCCACGGACAATATGGTATCAGCCTTTTCCCTTCTTTGGGTAGGCACCCCTATCCGTTGAGCCATAGTGATGTCCATGTAATTGCCTACAGCTCCGCAGTCGATATACGCTTCCAAGGCATGCATCCGTTGTGGCTGCTCGGGGCATAGTAGGATAACTGGTGTTGTGATATGCAAGATCGCTGACGTCTCTCCCTGTCCCGACAAGCCGGTCTCTACTCTTGTCGAGCCAAGTAGTTTTCCAATGACTCTGGTGGCTCTGTCGTGGCTTCCATTGCCCCTAAAGGTTCCCGAGTTGTTTTATTTGGGCAGTCTTTCAAAAAATGTCGTGCTTTGCCACAGTACAAACATAGTTGCTGTTTTCTACATCACTCTCTTTCCTCCTTGGTCAGTGGGCCATGAATACTCCCCAACTGCATCAGTTCTGGTGAATTGTCAGTGGCCCGTGGTGTGTCCCGAGGACGGACATACAAGGGACGGCTTTCAAAACGGGCCCGGTCAGACCTCCTTTCCTGTAGTCTATGATCAAGCTGGACCACCAAGTCTATATACTCAGCACATCGAACAGGCGGATTCACGACCTGAGCAAGAACATCATTCAACTTGTTTTCGTAAACCTCGATAGAACAGGGTGGTCCTCTTGTCCTCTGGCCAATTAGTTTCAGCCACCAAATGATTAAACGCTGTGATGTACACCAATAGATCTTGTGATCCCTGCCGGAGACATAGTAGCTCCGCATTCAGAGCATGACCCCGAGTGCGGCGGGAGAAGAGCTTATCCATTTGTTGCTGAAACTGTTCAAAGTTATGTAGAACGGGATCATCTCGATCAACCAACGGCACTGACCAGATAGCGGCGTGTCCCCCTAGGTATGATAGAATAAAGGCTACCTTTGTTTGGTCCGTCGGCAATGCTCCTGGTCGGCATAAGAAATGGAGTCGACACTGCGTCATGAACACTCCATATTTCAGTGGGTCACCCAAGAACCTTTCCAGTGGAGCCAAAGGGCAGTAACTGGAGTAGTTACCTGTATCTGGGAGGCTGCTATTGCTCCCTCTGCAGAACTTGGCAATGGGGTTTGTCCTGCCCGTGTACTGGTGAGGCGTCTTGCCAGGTCTTCAGTCCTCTACCGGTTCACCAACAACTCTTTCCTTACAGCACTGGTCTCTGCACATGTTGCATGCACCTCAGCTCTTAATTCGCCTAGCAAAAGGGCCAACTGGTCAACCTCTGAAGCCATGGCACTCGGGCAAGGCAAGAACGTGGGCTTAGCGTTCTGTAATGCTTACCACTGGGGCCCTGCAGGAGTGCCTGGTCCGGTCTGTCGACGAGTGCTGGTCCGGTCTGTGCACACCTCCTGATGTTGCCCAAAACTCTCCCTCCCCTCTGCTCACTTAGTGTTCTAAACACCCAGTGGTCAGAGAGGCAGGAGTGATCAGGAAGGTGTGGTTCTGGTTTACGTTGCGCCTCCAGGCGATTTGACCAATGTCTTTCCAGTTGTAATTATGCTGTTGCCCAGTTTCCTTCGCTGAGGCTTCTACCAGTTCATGTCTATTTCGTCCCAGTTCCTTCACTGAAGCAAGGTGGGTAACTAGTTGCTCCACTAGGTCAGTGTGTTGCCCAGTCCAGCTGCGACACCCACTATCCACCCTTCCGGTATGGTAAATGTCCAATGTACTAATGTCTTTCTGCTTTTTCCCCTCAAGCACGGTATTCAGGGGTCGGCACGGAGGTTA
Organism: Ambystoma mexicanum; assembly: GCA_002915635.3. Lineage (NCBI taxonomy): Eukaryota > Metazoa > Chordata > Amphibia > Caudata > Ambystomatidae > Ambystoma > Ambystoma mexicanum. Next base: position 5,340 of record PGSH02026283.1, on the reverse strand, counting down.
CAGCGCTGTTTTCCTGAGCCCAGCTGACTTGGTAAGTGATGCGTGGGTGGTGGGCGGGATGAGAATGGTTACAACAAACTCCGCTTACCCTTATGTCTTTTGTGTCTTTTTTCAGATGTTGCGGTGCGTGGAAAGCAGAGGTGCAAGAAGAATCCAGCGGAAGAGCCGGAAGAAGTCTGTGGTCCGCACCCGTTCCGGTGAGTATTTCTTTTTTTTTTAAACTTTGTTTTATTAGCATTTTTATAATATAACAAACAGGCTCAAAGCATTTTCAATAAAATGTACAAATGACTGGCCCAAACTCCCTCCCCCTCCCCTCACCCACCCCAAACGGACCCTCCCCCCCAAGAAACTTAGACCCAGATGGATCTCCTTATTTGGGGAGACGCAGTGGAAGCTCTATATGTCTGGAGCTTGAGAAAGAGCTTGAACCTTGACTACATTTGTGGCTGTATATCGTCCGCCGTTCCCCGGGCCGTGGGCGCCCGTTCCCTCCATCTTTCCTCCCCATGGATCAGTGTACGTCCCATCCCCAGGTCTGCTGTACCCCGAACCAGTTTGCTTGGAATGTGCCCAACTCGTTATTCATCATTGCTGTTAGTTTGTCCATCAGAAACATGTTTTTAACCTTTTTCAACCAGACCTCCTTCGATGGGGTCTCCGGGCTCTTCCATTTCTGTGCCAGGGCCACCCTCCCCGCCCTCAACATAGTTTCCCACATCCTTGGGTATCTGGCTATGTCTGTGTCCTCTGGGGGGAGGCCCAGCAGCATTGTCAGGGGGTTCTGGGTGAGTAGTTCCTCAGTAACTTCAGCGATCCAGCCACATACCTCCTCCCAATATGCCTGAACTTTCGGGCAGTGCCACCACATGTGACCTCACGTACCAACCTGCTCACATCCCCTTGGGCATGCGGGGGACACTCCTGTGAACATTTTCACCAACTTCGCAGGATCCCTGTGCCACCCCTGCAAGATCTTGAAATTGTGTTCCATGTCCGCTGTAAATAAGTTCCCATGGAAAGCTATTTTAAATATCCTTGCCCAGGCATCCTCAGAGATCTCCTCCCCCACCAGATCATTCCAGAAAGTGCGGAACCTCCTCCTCTCCCCCAGGTTGACAGTGTTCAGTATTTTATACATCCCTGATACCGCCCCCTTCCTGGAGGTCGCTGTGTCCACTAGTTTTTCAAAGGGGGTCAACTGTCTTTTCAAGTTCTGGCCCCAGGATTGGTCGCATAAAATTCCCTTCAAGCGGAGATATTCAAATATGGAGAGGGACCCCTGCCCCAGGGCTTCTCTCAATTCCTCGTAGGGCCGGAATTCCCCTTCCCTGAACATTTGCCCCGCCCATTCCATCCCCGAATCGGACCAGAACTGAGCATTGCGGAACCCCCTGCTTCCCAATCTGAGGGGGTGACCCCAGAGCGATGACATCGGTGACGGCCATGACGTTAGGTGTGCCGTCTGGGGGCTTTCCCTCCAGATCGACCAGAGGACTCCCAACGTCGGGTGTGATTTTAGTCTGTTCGGAATGAAATTGCTTGGGGCCCATAGGAGGTCCCAGACCTTAAGTGGGTGAGCGTCCATGTCCTCCAAGTACGACCAGTATGTACCCATCCCCTCCTTCATATGTTCAAGGAGTACGCAAAAATGGGCAGCGTGGAAGTAGAGTTGGAAGTCCGGCAACCCAAACCCTTCCTCCTCCCTCGGGTAAGGTCAGGATCGCCCTTGCGGTCCTCGGGGTCCTACCCTGCCATATAAGCTCACGCACCGCATTCTGGAGGACCCTGAAGGTTTGGTCGGGGACACAGGTTGGGAGGGCGGTGAAGAGATATAGTAAGCGCGGAAGTATGTTCATCTTCACAGCCGTCATGCGGCCGTACCAGGACAGAATCATTGACCCCCATCTCCTTAGATCCGCAGTGACCCTCGCCATAACGGGGTCGTAGTTGGCTGGGGTGAGGTTGGATAGGTCCCGGGTGAGAAGGACGCCCAGGTATCGGATGGAAGCCTTCCCTACTTTTATCCCTCCCAGGCTGGCTAGGGGGTCCAGGACCGGGTCCCTCGTTCTCATGGGGAGCAGGACTGATTTAGAGGCATTAATCTTGAGACCCGAGAGGTGCCCATATGTGGCCATCAGGGACAGGAGGGGGGGGGGAGCGAGGATCCCAGATCCACCAGGTAAGCCAGAATGTCATCCGCAAACAGGGAGAGTTTAAATTCTACTTCGCCTCTCCGGATCCCCTTGATGTCTGGGTGTGCTCTAGCCGCTATGGCCAGGGGTTCCATGGTGAGGACATAGATGAGGGGGGAGAGCGGCATCCCTGCCGCATTCCCCGCGAGAGGGAGAAAGGCTCTGACAGCCTTCCATTGACCTGGACCCTGGCCTTTGGGGCCCTATATAGCGCCGCCACCCAACCCCATGATGTGTGACCCAAAGCCAATTTTCTGGAGGGTGAGTTCCATGAATCTCCACTCCACCCTGTTGAATGCCTTTTCTGAGTCGAGCGACAGGACACACACGTCTAGGTCCGACACCTGGGCGTAGTGGAACAAATCTATGGTTTTTCGGATATTGTCAGAGCCCTGTCTCCCCCTAATGAACCCCACCTGGTCTCCGTGGACCAGCTTCGGCAGGATCCCCTCCATTCGCCCCCCGATCACCTTAGCCAGGATCTTTACATCGATATTCAGCAAAGAAATTGGGCGGTAGGAGGAGCACTCCGAGGGGTCCCTACCGTCCTTGGGGAGCACCACTATAATTGCCTCCATCATGGAGTCCGGGAGGGATCCCCCCTCCAGCACCGCATTAAATACCTTAACCAAGTAGGGGGAAAGGGTCGAGCGAAACCTCTTATAAAAATAGACCGAGTAGCCATCCTCGCCGGGGGAAGTACCCACTTTCATCCCTCTGATCACGTGCTCCACCTCCTCGTCAGTCACCGGGCCCTCCAACCCCTCCGCCATCTCCCTGGACAGGGCCGGGATCTGTATAGAATTCAGGAACCCCTCAATCTCCGCCTCCCTCCCGTTCAATTCGGACGAGTATAGTTTATCATAGTATCGGCGGAAGGCCTCCCCAATGTGGGGTGTGTCGTAACCTACCTCACCCACCTTTTTCTTTACTGCTTTCACTAATCTGCTTCTCTGTACCTCCCTCAACTTCCAAGCTAGAATCCTGTCCGCCCTGTCTCCTTTTTCATAGTACATTTGTTTAACCAATTGAAGGCTTCTCTCTGTCTGGTGGAGGAGGAGATCTTTCAGCTGGAGTCTGTAGTCCTCCAGGGTGGCCACCTGACCTCGGTCTAAGGGGACCGTGGGGAGCCCCCCCGGTTGGAGTTGGGCTATTTTCTCCCTCAGTAGTCTTTCCTGGGCCTCCCTCTCCCTCTTTTTCTGGGCTCCCATTTTGATCAGGACTCCCCGTAGGGTAGCCTTAAAGGCATCCCATAGGGTATGCAAACCTACCTCCCCATTATCATTAAGTTCAAAAAAGTCTGTGATGGCCTCGAGAACTTCCTGAGCTAGTACCTCATCCTTTAACAGGGAGTCGTTGCACTTCCACCTCCCCCTGCGTTCGCTTAGTCCTCCCCTTGCTATAGTGACTCGGACCAGGTCGTGGTCGGACCAGGGGACGGGGTCAACCCTATGGCCTGAGGTGAATGGGTGCAGGATCTCGTCCACCAAGATATAGTCTATCCTGGAGAACGACGCATGAATGGCTGAGTAATATGTGAAAGAGGGGGTGTTCGTTCTGGGGATCGGGATCGTGTCCATCAGTCCCAAGTCTAGATTAACCCTTTGGAAGTTACGCGCCATGGTCTCATCTGACGCCTTGGAGGGCTGTGGACCTGTGCGTTTCCTGTCCCGGGTTGGGTCCAGGACCATGTTGAAGTCCCCCCCCACCACCACCGTACCATGAACAAAGTGCTTGAGTTTGTCCCCTACCTCTTCCCAAAATAGGGTTTGGCCTTCATTTGGGGCATAGATAACTGCCAGGGTGAGCGGGCCCCCCTGAAGGGACCCCCGCACTAGCAAATAACAGCCCCCTGGGTCTTTCAGCGTGGCCTCGTTCTCGAAGCCTGCATTCCTCGCAACTAAGATGGCGACCCCTCTCTTTTTGCATTTATGGGAAGCACTGAAGACCTCCCCTATTCCTCCTCCCCGCATTTTGGCTCCTTACCCGCGGCCAGTGAGTCTCTTGCACAAAGAGAAAGTCGAGGTGGCCCTTCTAAATTCCCTGCAGACCAGGGATCTCTTCGTGGGGGTGTTTAAGCCCCGTACATTTAGGGAGCCCACACCCAGGGGGGGCAGACTGTTAGCCATAATCTAGAATTTCCTCTCTCTCAGTCAACGTTTTCAACATGCCCTTCCTAGCGTGCTCCCTTGGTTCAACTTTTTGTTCCCCGACTCCCCCCTCCCCTTCCCTCCAGGTGGGCCTAGAACGAGACCCCAACTGCCCCCTTCCCCAAACCGTAACTGAACTACCCCAACTTCGTGTCCCCCCTCCCCCTTCCCCGGCGTCCGGCCAAATAGTTCTGCCATCCCTGGCTACTGGCCGAACCACCAGTCTACCCGCTGCGGCCGGGCATTCTGTGGAAAGCATGTCTTTGTGAGCCCCCCCTCCCTCCTTGCCGTGCCGTCCCCCTCATGACTCCCCCATACTTGCTGTTCGTAGGGACGCTGTTAATGGTGAATCAGTTGGCTTTTCTGTACACCCAGCAAGACTCGGTGGGTTTCCCCAGACCTCAGTCCTCGGAGTCGTTCCGCTCTCCCTCCTTAACTGGCGATGGGGTATTCATTTTCCTGTATTTCCTCGCGCCTGTTTTCCGTCTCCTGTCTTTCGATGGGCCTGGGCCCCCCGGAGTATCCCTCTCCGGCCCCGACGGGGCCCTCCTGGGATTCGAGTCCACAACGTAGTCCTGGATGGCTCCTCGTATGTCGTCTTCCGTGATCAGAGTTGACCGCTGGCCCATATACTCAAAAGTCAAGGAGAAGGGATAGCCCCAACGGTAGCGGACCCCCTTTTCCTTAAGCAGGAGTGTTAGGGGGCGACACATCCTGCGTTTGGCCAGAGTGTAGGCAGAGAGATCTTGGTAGATTGAGATCTGGCGTTATTGTAGGTGATCTCCCGAGCCTTCCTGGCTTCCTCCAACACCTTTGTTTTTTCGAATAGTAGTGGAACCGGACCAAAATAGATCGGGGGCCCCCCGCTCTACCCCCAGCCCTGTGCACTCTATCGAATGTGGGTTCCGTAGTCATTTCTTCGCAAAAGGAGGGTGATGATGTCTCTCACTGTGCGGGTAATGTCTCTCTCTGTTTCCCCTTCCTGTTCCGGTACC
>PGSH02026282.1:0-21932 GCA_002915635.3 Ambystoma mexicanum | reverse complement strand
GGTGGGGGTGGTGGGAGACATGAGTGGGGGCCTGGTGGAGGCTGCCCCTGGATGCTGGGGGGTGGGGTGGTAGGGAGACATGAGTGGGGGCCTGGTGGAGGCTGCCCCTGCACTGCTGGGGGGTGGGGGTGGTGGGAGACATGAGTGGGGGCCTGGTGGAGGGTGCCCCTGCACTGCTGGGGGTGGGGTGGTGGGAGACATGAGTGGGGCCTGGTGGAGGCTGCCCCTGCACTGCTGGGGGGTGGGGGTGGTGGGAGACATGAGTGGGGGCCTGGTGGAGGCTGCCCTGCCTGCTGGGGGGTGGGGTGGTGGGAGACATGGGTGGGGGCCTGGTGGAGGCTGCCCCTGCACTGCTGGGGGTGGGGTGGGGGAGACATGAGTGGGGGCCTGGTGGAGGCTGCCCCTGCACTGCTGGGGGTGGGGGTGGTGGGAGACATGGGTGGGGCCTGGTGGAGGCTGCCCCTGCACTGCTGGGGGTGGGGGTGGTGGGAGACATGAGTGGGGGCCTGGTGGAGGCTGCCCCTGGTGGCTGGGGGTGGGGTGGTGGGAGACATGAGTGGGGCCTGGTGGAGGCTGCCCCTGCACTGCTGGGGGTGGGGGTGGTGGGAGACATGAGTGGGGCCTGGTGGAGGCTGCCCCTGCACTGCTGGGGGTGGGGTGGTGGGAGACATGAGTGGGGGCCTGGTGGAGGCTGCCCCTGCACTGCTGGGGGTGGGGGTGTAGGAGACATGAGTGGGGCCCTGGTGGAGGCTGCCCTGATGCTGGGGGTGGGGTGGTGGGAGACATGAGTGGGGGCCTGGTGGAGGCTGCCCCTGCACTGCGTGGGGGTGGGGGTGCAGGGACATGAGTGGGGGCCTGGTGGAGGCTGCCCCTGCACTGCTGGGGGGTGGGGTGGTGGGAGACATGAGTGGGGGCCTGGTGAGGCTGCCCTGCACTGCTGGGGGTGGGGTGCAGGAGACATGAGTGGGGCCTGGTGGAGGCTGCCCCTGCACTGCTGGGGGTGGGGTGAGGGAGACATGAGTGGGGCCTGGTGGAGGCTGCCCCTGCACTGCTGGGGGGTGGGGGTGGTGGGAGACATGAGTGGGGCCTGGTGGAGGCTGCCCCTGCACTGCTGGGGGTGGGGGTGGTGGGAGACATGAGTGGGGGCCTGGTGGAGGCTGCCCCTGCACTGCTGGGGGGTGGGGAGTGGTAGACATGAGTGGGGGCCTGGTGGAGGCTGCCCCTGCACTGCTGGGGGTGGGGGTGAGTGGGAGACATGAGTGGGGGCCTGGTGGAGGCTGCCCCTGGTGGCTGGGGGGTGGGGTGGTGGGAGACATGAGTGGGGGCCTGGTGGAGGCTGCCCCTGCACTGCTGGGGGGGGGGGGGTGGGAGACATGAGTGGGGGCCTGGTGGAGGCTGCCCCTGGTGGCTGGGGGTGGGGGTGGTGGGAGACATGAGTGGGGGCCTGGTGGAGGCTGCCCCTGCACTGCTGGGGGTGGGGGTGGTGGGAGACATGAGTGGGGGCCTGGTGGAGGCTGCCCCTGCACTGCTGGGGGGTGGGGTGGTGGAGACATGAGTGGGGGCCTGGTGGAGGCTGCCCCTGCACTGCTGGGGGGTGGGGGTGATGGGAGACATGAGTGGGGGCCTGGTGGAGGCTGCCCCTGCTGGCTGGGGGTGGGGGTGGTGGGAGACATGAGTGGGGGCCTGGTGGAGGGTGCCCCTGCACTGCCGGGGGTGGTGGGAGACATGAGTGGGGGCCTGGTGGAGGCTGCCCCTGCACTGCTGGGGGTGGGGTGTGGGAGACATGAGTGGGGGCCTGGTGGAGGCTGCCCTGCACTGCTGGGGGGTGGGGTGCGGGAGACATGAGTGGGGCCTGGTGGAGGCTGCCCCTGCACTGCTGGGGGGTGGGGGTGGTGGGAGACATGAGTGGGGCCTGGTGGAGGCTGCCCCTGTCGCTGGGGGGTGGGGGTGGTGGGAGACATGAGTGGGGGCCTGGTGGAGGCTGCCCCTGGTGGCTGGGGGGTGGGGTGGTGGAGACATGAGTGGGGGCCTGGTGGAGGCTGCCCCTGCACTGCTGGGGGGTGGGGTGGGGAGACATGAGTGGGGCCTGGTGGAGGCTGCCCCTGGTGCTGGGGGGTGGGTGGTGGGGAGACATGAGTGGGGGCCTGGTGGAGGCTGCCCCTGCACTGCTGGGGGTGGGGGTGGTGGGAGACATGAGTGGGGGCCTGGTGGAGGCTGCCCCTGGACTGCTGGGGTGGGGGTGCATGGGAGACATGAGTGGGGGCCTGGTGGAGGTGCCCCTGCACTGCTGGGGGTGGGGTGGTGGGAGACATGAGTGGGGGCCTGGTGGAGGCTGCCCCTGCACTGCTGGGGGTGGGGGTGGTGGGAGACATGAGTGGGGCCTGGTGGAGGCTGCCCCTGCACTGCTGGGGGGTGGGGTGATGGGAGACATGAGTGGGGGCCTGGTGGAGGCTGCCCCTGCACTGCTGGGGGGTGGGGTGGTGGGAGACATGAGTGGGGGCCTGGTGGAGGCTGCCCCTGCACTGCTGGGGGTGGGGGTGGTGGGAGACATGAGTGGGGGCCTGGTGGAGGCTGCCCCTGCACTGCTGGGGGTGGGGGTGGTGGGAGACATGAGTGGGGGCCTGGTGGAGGCTGCCCCTGCACTGCTGGGGGGTGGGGGTGGGGAGACATGAGTGGGGGCCTGGTGGAGGCTGCCCCTGGTGGCTGGGGGTGGGGTGGTGGGAGACATGAGTGGGGGCCTGGTGGAGGCTGCCCCTGCACTGCTGGGGGTGGGGGTGGTGGGAGACATGAGTGGGGGCCTGGTGGAGGCTGCCCCTGCACTGCCGGGGGGTGGGGGTGGTGAGAGACATGAGTGGGGCCTGGTGGAGGCTGCCCCTGCACTGCTGGGGGTGGGGTGGTGGGAGACATGAGTGGGGCCTGGTGGAGGCTGCCCCTGCACTGCTGGGGGTGGGGGTGGTGGGAGACATGAGTGGGGGCCTGGTGGAGGCTGCCCCTGGTGGCTGGGGGGTGGGGGTGGTGGGAGACATGAGTGGGGGCCTGGTGGAGGCTGCCCCTGTGCTGGGGTGGGGTGGTGGAGACATGGGTGGGGCCTGGTGGAGGCTGCCCCTGCACTGCTGGGGGTGGGGTGGGGGAGACATGAGTGGGGGCCTGGTGGAGGCTGCCCCTGGTGCTGGGGGTGGGGTGGTGGGAGACATGAGTGGGGGCCTGGTGGAGGCTGCCCCTGCACTGCTGGGGGGTGGGGGTGGTGGGAGACATGAGTGGGGGCCTGGTGGAGGCTGCCCCTGGTGGCTGGGGGTGGGGGTGGTGGGAGACATGAGTGGGGCCTGGTGGAGGCTGCCCCTGCACTGCTGGGGGGTGGGGGTGGAGACATGAGTGGGGCCTGGTGGAGGCTGCCCCTGCACTGCTGGGGGTGGGGGTGGTGGGAGACATGAGTGGGGCCTGGTGGAGGCTGCCCCTGGTGCTGGGGGTGGGGTGGTGGGAGACATGAGTGGGGGCCTGGTGGAGGCTGCCCTGCACTGCTGGGGGTGGGGTGGTGGAGACATGAGTGGGGGCCTGGTGGAGGCTGCCCCTGCACTGCTGGGGTGGGGTGAGGGGAGACATGAGTGGGGCCTGGTGGAGGCTGCCCCTGCACTGCTGGGGGTGGGGGTGGTGGGAGACATGAGTGGGGGCCTGGTGGAGGCTGCCCCTGGTGGCTGGGGGTGGGGGTGGTGGGAGACATGAGTGGGGCCTGGTGGAGGCTGCCCCTGCACTGCTGGGGGTGGGGTGGTGGGAGACATGAGTGGGGGCCTGGTGGAGGCTGCCCTGCACTGCTGGGGGGTGGGGTGGTGGGAGACATGAGTGGGGCCTGGTGGAGGCTGCCCCTGCACTGCTGGGGGGTGGGGGTGGTGGGAGACATGAGTGGGGGCCTGGTGGAGGCTGCCCCTGCACTGCTGGGGGGTGGGGGGTGGGGAGACATGAGTGGGGCCTGGTGGAGGCTGCCCCTGCACTGCTGGGGGTGGGGGTGGGAGACATGAGTGGGGGCCTGGTGGAGGCTGCCCCTGCACTGCTGGGGGTGGGGGTGGTGGGAGACATGAGTGGGGCCTGGTGGAGGCTGCCCCAGTGCTGGGGGTGGGGTGCAGGAGACATGAGTGGGGGCCTGGTGGAGGCTGCCCCTGGTGCTGGGGTGGGGGGTGGTGGAGACATGAGTGGGGCCTGGTGGAGGCTGCCCTGCTGGCTGGGGGTGGGGTGGTGGGAGACATGAGTGGGGGCCTGGTGGAGGCTGCCCCTGCACTGCTGGGGGGTGGGGGTGGTGGGAGACATGAGTGGGGGCCTGGTGGAGGCTGCCCCTGCACTGCTGGGGGTGGGGGTGGTGGGAGACATGAGTGGGGGCCTGGTGGAGGCTGCCCCTGCACTGCTGGGGGTGGGGGTGGGAGACATGAGTGGGGGCCTGGTGGAGGCTGCCCTGCACTGCTGGGGGTGGGGGTGGTGGGAGACATGAGTGGGGGCCTGGTGGAGGCTGCCCCTGCACTGCTGGGGGGTGGGGGTGGTGGGAGACATGAGTGGGGGCCTGGTGGAGGCTGCCCCTGCACTGCTGGGGGGGGGGTGGTGGGAGACATGAGTGGGGGCCTGGTGGAGGCTGCCCCTGGTGGCTGGGGGTGGGGTGGTGGGAGACATGAGTGGGGGCCTGGTGGAGGCTGCCCCTGCACTGCTGGGGGTGGGGGTGAGGGGAGACATGAGTGGGGGCCTGGTGGAGGCTGCCCCTGCACTGCTGGGGGGTGGGGGTGGTGGGAGACATGAGTGGGGCCTGGTGGAGGCTGCCCCTGCTGCTGGGGGTGGGGTGGTGGAGACATGAGTGGGGCCTGGTGGAGGGTGCCCCTGCACTGCTGGGGTGGGGGTGGTGGAGACATGAGTGGGGGCCTGGTGGAGGCTGCCCCTGCACTGCGGGGTGGGGTGCAGGGAGACATGAGTGGGGGCCTGGTGGAGGCTGCCCCTGCACTGCTGGGGGGTGGGGGTGGTGGGAGACATGAGTGGGGCGCCTGGTGGAGGCTGCCCCTGGTGGCTGGGGGTGGGGTGGTGGTAGACATGGGTGGGGCGCTGGTGGAGGCTGCCCCTGCACTGCTGGGGGGTGGGGGTGGGGAGACATGAGTGGGGGCCTGGTGGAGGCTGCCCCTGCTGCTGGGGGTGGGGGTGGTGGGAGACATGAGTGGGGGCCTGGTGAGGCTGCCCCTGGGGCTGGGGGGTGGGGTGGTGGGAGACATGGGTGGGGCCTGGTGGAGGCTGCCCCTGCACTGCTGGGGTGGGTGGTGGGAGACATGAGTGGGGCCTGGTGGAGGCTGCCCCTGGTGCTGGGGGTGGGGGTGGTGGTAGACATGAGTGGGGGCCTGGTGGAGGCTGCCCCTGCACTGCTGGGGGTGGGGGTGCAGGGGGACATGAGTGGGGGCCTGGTGGAGGCTGCCCCTGCACTGCTGGGGGGGTGGTGGGAGACATGAGTGGGGGCCTGGTGGAGGCTGCCCTGGTGGCTGGGGTGGGGGTGGTGGGAGACATGAGTGGGGGCCTGGTGGAGGCTGCCCCTGCACTGCTGGGGGTGTGGGGTGGGTGGGAGACATGAGTGGGGGCCTGGTGGAGGCTGCCCTGCACTGCTGGGGGGTGGGGGTGGTGGGAGACATGAGTGGGGCCTGGTGGAGGCTGCCCCTGCACTGCTGGGGGTGGGGGTGAGGAGACATGAGTGGGGGCCTGGTGGAGGCTGCCCCTGCACTGCTGGGGGGTGGGGGTGGTGGGAGACATGAGTGGGGGCCTGGTGGAGGGTGCCCCTGGATGCTGGGGGTGGGGGTGGTGGGAGACATGAGTGGGGGCCTGGTGGAGGCTGCCCCTGGTGGCTGGGGGTGGGGGTGGTGGTAGACATGAGTGGGGCCTGGTGGAGGCTGCCCCTGCACTGCGGGGGTGGGGGTGGTGGGAGACATGAGTGGGGGCCTGGTGGAGGCTGCCCCTGGTGGCTGGGGGGTGGGGGTGGTGGGAGACATGAGTGGGGGCCTGGTGGAGGCTGCCCCTGGTGCTGGGGGGTGGGGTGGTGGGAGACATGAGTGGGGGCCTGGTGGAGGCTGCCCCTGCACTGCTGGGGGTGGGGGGTGGAGACATGAGTGGGGCCTGGTGGAGGCTGCCCCTGCAGTGCTGGGGGTGGGGTGGTGGTAGACATGAGTGGGGGCCTGGTGGAGGGTGCCCCTGACTGCTGGGGGTGGGGTGTGGGAGACATGAGTGGGGGCCTGGTGGAGGCTGCCCCTGCACTGCTGGGGGTGGGGTGGTGGGAGACATGAGTGGGGGCCTGGTGGAGGCTGCCCCTGCACTGCTGGGGGGTGGGGGTGGTGGGAGACATGAGTGGGGGCCTGGTGGAGGCTGCCCCTGCACTGCTGGGGGGTGGGGGTGGTGGGAGACATGAGTGGGGGCCTGGTGGAGGCTGCCCCTGCACTGCTGGGGGGTGGGGGTGGTGGAGACATGAGTGGGGGCCTGGTGGAGGCTGCCCCTGGTGGCTGGGGGTGGAGGTGGTGGGAGACATGCATTGTTGATCAGTAGTGCAAGGTGACATGTGGGTTGGCTGGGGGGCATGCCCATGGTGGATAGGCTGCCTGCGGGACATGAGCAGGGGTGCAGGGTAGTCCCCCGTGGTGTGGGCTGCCTGCAGGGGCCGTGGAGGTTGTAGAGCGAACACCTGGGAGGACCCACATGGCCAATTCACGTGTAGTACTCCCCAGAACCCCTGAAATACACGTACCCTGCTGAAATCGCGTGTGGAACTTCCCGCGCACCCCTGAATACACGTACCCTGCTGAAATCGCGTGTGGAACTTCCCGCGCACCCCTGGAATACACGTACCCTGCTCGCACGGGGCCAATCGCGTGTGGAACTTCCCGCGCACCCCTGAAATACACGTACCCTGCTGGAAATCGCGTGTGGAACTTCCCGCGCACCCCTGAAATACACGTACCCTGTTGAAATCGCGTGTGGAACTTCCCGCGCACCCCTGAAATACACGTACCCTGCTCGCACGGGCAATCGCGTGTGGAACTTCCCGCGCACCCCTGAAATACACGTACCCTGATGGAATCGCGTGTGGAACTTCCCGCGCACCCCTGAAATACACGTACCCTGCTGAAATCGCGTGTGGAACTTCCCGCGCACCCCTGGAATACACGTACCCTGCTCGCACGGGGCCAATCGCATGTGGAACTTCCCGCGCACCCCTGAAATACACGTACCCTGATGGAATCGCGTGTGGAACTTCCCGCGCACCCCTGAAATACACGTACCCTGCTGAAATCGCGTGTGGAACTTCCCGCGCACCCCTGAAAGACACGTACCCTGCTTGCACGGGCCCATTGCGTGTGGAACTTCCCGCGCACCCCTGAAATACACGTACCCTGATGGAATCGCGTGTGGAACTTCACGCGCACCCCTGAAATACACGTACCCTGCTGAAATCGCGTGTGGAACTTCCCGCGCACCCCTGAAATACACGTACCCTGCTCGCACGGGGCCAATCGCGTGTGGAACTTCCCGCGCACCCCTGAAATACATGTACCCTGCTGAAATCGCGTGTGGAACTTCCCGCGCACCCCTGAAATACACGCACCCTGCTGATTTTGCATGTGGAACTTCCCGCGCACCCCTGATGCACACGTACACAGGACAATCTCGTGTGGAACTTCCCGCGAACCACTGAAATACACGTTCCCCGCTTGGCGTTTGCTGTTTGCTAGCCCTGTGAACTGGTTCAGGGTTAGCGCAGCCCTTTGCGATTATTTGGGGATTTTGAAGGCTTTTCCTAGCGCGAGGGCGTTCTTGGGGGCGTAACTGGCGCTGCTGCAGGGTCGCTGCGCCACGCTGCGCCACGGCTGGTTTTGGATGCGAAAATCCATGAATACGCTGTGCGCGGAAATCGATTTTAGCGCACGCGGCTGGCGCAGACATTCGCACGGGCATGCTGTGCGCCAGTCGCGTGCGCCACTTTTGTGCGAATTTCTATGAATAACCCTATCAGTCCGCATCTAGCAGAGGAAGTGTTAATTAGTGGCGAGAACAACCCTTGAATAACTGCGCCGCAACATTCCTTCACTATCGACAATGGCGGCTCATTATTGAATATCTGGCTAGATTTTAGGCAAAAATCACTAGAACATGGCGCTGAGAATTTTAACAATATTATATTGAGTTCATCTGTCAGCAAGACCAGAGTTGGAGTCACTTAATTGTACATTGGAGTATCCGAGGGAAGAGGCCTCCTTTGCTGATGATTTATCGGCAATAAATAGTGAGGCACAGTCGTCAATAGCTTACTCTCTAAGCATATCTCTTGATGCAATTCTGGTAAAAATGGCAGCAATCTTCGCATTATGCTCTAATCTGGCTATAGAGCAACAAGAAGTTAAAGGCATAATTGCAAAAGTTGTGGATCTGATCATGGACGATAGTGTGAAAATAAGCAGTGATCTCCCACCACATATGGGGGACAAAGGTTCACTGGTAATTTCGATCATGGATGAAAGAGAAAGTAGTTGTGCAGATTGAATGAATGCTAACAAAAGTTTGAAGAATAAATATGGGAATGCCCTCCAACAAAATGACCCTTGATGAGCATTCTACTGCCACAGAGATATTTGCTATCATTTGCAGTGGCAAATGAAGAGGATGCCATGGAAGTTCTCTGTCATGAGATCTCTATGATGAGAAGTCCACGAAGGAAACAAAAATCTGCTAAAAGGGTACTCGTTACATTTCCAACTCGAAGGCTGAAGTGAGCTGAATTTTGTAATGAGCATACCGGCATTAAGGATGCTAGGATGAGAGAGAAGAAAGAACTGACTATCGACCATAACTATGTTTGTTTGTTTTGTTTGTTTAATATTTGTAATGCGCCAGACCCGGGGGTATCAGGGTGCAATAGGCATCAAGAGGGTTGTTCAGCTTGCGTTACATTGCTGTACAGTATCATGCATTATATACAGTCAGTAGTGATAAGGGCAGTTTGTACAGGATAGGCAAGAGACTGGCCAGTTACACAATAAAAGACACAGAGCCAGTTACACAATAAAAACACAGAAGACAGTATTTACAGTATGTGCAAGAGGAACGAGAGTTCCAATGTATATAAATTGGGAGGTTAGATGTCATTTTCCTTGATCCAGCGGATGGCATTAGATCTGAAGCAGGCAACTAAGTCAGCCCTCATGGGCGGGGGAGGGAGTTCCAATATTGGGCAGCTTTAACTGGGAAGCTACTCCCACCAGTCTTTGTGCGTTTAAACCTGGGCACTATTAGAAGGTTGGCGTTAGTAGTTCTTGTAGGTCGGTTAGAAAGTTGTCTCGTAAATCTGTCTATGAGATATTTTGGGGAAGCTTGGTGAAGGCATTTGTGTGTGAGGGACACTGTTTTGAGTAAGATTTTATCATTCGTGGACAGCCAGTTATTAGATCTACTTTGGTCAGAAATATGAGCTTTCTTAGGAATACATAGGGCTGCTCTTAAGGCGTTGCTTTGCAAAATCTGGATCTTATTGGTAATGTATGTTTTACTCCCTAAATATAGGGCATTACAGTAATCCAGTTTGGACAAAACAAGGGCTCTTGCCAAGGTGATGGAGTAGTTAGGGGAAAGGAAGGGCTTAGCTGCTCTAATTAACTTGCATGTGTAAGCTGTTGATGAGGCCATGAAGTTGATTTGCTTTTTTAAACTTAGCGGAGAGTCTAAGTAGAAGCCAAGGGTTTTGACTTCCTTGGCTACTGTGATGTTATTATCATCTATTAGGAAGTTGGAGTAATTATTGACCTAATTTATAAAGATTTGCAGGGGTGCCCAGGATGAGGAGTTCCGTCTTGTCATCATTCAGGCATAGACCGTGAGAGGCCATCCATACCTGGATGATGAGGTACACTCTATTCACAAAGGCCAAATCCTTGTTGTAGTCACCCGTCAATGGGATGAGGATCTGGGTATCATCAGCATAGTTTGTGTAGGTGATACCCAGGCCGTCTAGATTGTCAAAAAGGGGCTTTGTGAACATGTTGTGCAGCTTAGGGGACACACAGGATCCCTGAGGCACATCACAAGTGATCGGTATGGGGTCGGCAGCTGCTATCGGTGAGAAGATGCGCATTGTTCTATTGTCCAGGAAGGATTGGATCCATCCTATCGCTTCTTGTGAGAAATGGGAGGCAGAATCCAAGTGGTTGCACAGGATCTTGCGGTCTACTAGGTTGAACGCCGCTGAGAGATCAAGTAGTAGCAGTAATGCTGCCTCACCATCGTCTCTCAGCGCGTCAATCTGTGTCTTGAGGTCTATTAGCGCTGTTTCAGTAGCGTGTTGCGGTCTGAATCCTGACTGACGTACTCATAATAAGTGGTTACATTCCAGAAATTGTTGGATTTGGAGGTAAACCACCTTGGCCAGAATTTTAAGCAGGAACGGGACTGTGGTGATGGGGCGATAGTTGGTAGCTATGGATGGGTCAAGGGTTTGTTTTTTGAGTAATGGGAGAACCCAAGACTGTTTCAAATTGTTAGGTATGGTGACAGTGGAGAAGGAGGCATTTATGAGTTTGGAGATGAAAGGAGAGAGTTCACGTGCAGCGTCTTTTATACTTTGGCCTGGGCATGTGTCGCTGTGGCAATTAGAGGGTTTGAAGCCAAAGATGACTTTTTAGACTTCTAGGATGGATACTTTATTAAAGTTGAAGCAGGAGGTGCGCTGCTCAGGAGGTGGCAGCGGTGGTTGGGGCAGAGGCTTGGGGGTTTTGTTAGGCTTAAGGGCAACAAGGAGAGTTTCTTTTTTATTATTGATCTTAGCTTGGAGAGTCACTACCTTATTAGATAGGGTGCTCTGAATACTGGTACACCTTAATTTGTCCTAAAGATGCTGGATAGGGAACAATTAAGCAAGTGGAATTAAGAGGCCCTTTGGACAAATGGCTAGGGAATAAGCCTATGGATTATGAATGGGGCCAAGAAAAAAAGTAGGCTACTAGCCGATCCACAATAATTTGTTCCGGAGTGGAGAAGATCAATACTACAACTCACCAAATGCTGATTATTGCAGCACGACAACCAATACCTTGTTATATTAATGACAAACTAAAAGAGAAGAATATCAATAGGTCTTGTATCAACTTTGACCTGAGAACCTTCACTACATTGAATAACCTAGTTAAAGTAGAGGAACTATTTCCCGAAATGGAAAGTCTGTTCCTTAATAGAACCCTCTTACTTGCTTTGTGGAAGAAAATTCCTTGGCTGTCCGCAATCAGCAATGAAGACCATATTCAGGTAGACTTGCCAAAATGGAATAGTGCAGTAAATTGGGTATTAATTGAGTTATCCCCACCGGCAAATACTTCCCTACTATGTATTCATGCAGATGTGCTTCTGGATTTAGGATTGAATTTAACTGTATGTAATAATAATGCCTAAGGACTCTAGTGATACAATTTTGAGGGGGGCTTCCATCAGAACTTTAGCAGCACCTATAAAAGCGGCTAAGATCCAGCTCCTGAGTTGGAATACTAGAGGCTTCAACAGTTTTGTGGGTTCAAAAGCCAAAAGATCTATCTTTAAAAAGTATAATATCCTCTTTTTAAAGGAGACCTGGTTATGTGACCCGTTAATTGTAGATGGCTTTAGAGTGTTCCAGCAAAATGACTGAGAAAGGGCTAGGGGAAGACCCTCGGGAGGACTCCCAATTATGATACGGAATGCCGAGTTCCCAGATTTTCAAATTTTTAATGACCACAATTATGGTATTTTATCTGTAAAGGTGAATGTAAAGGGATTATGCCAACAACAACCTATTCTATTGTTCAATATTTATTGCAATCCATTACATGTACAGTTAGAACCCTTCCGTGAAAAATGTGGGGAAGTATGTGAGTCCTTCTCTTGTGAACAGGATGGATGTCATATTATAATCCGGGGACCTAAATGCAGATTGTATGACTGCAATTGGCCAGTGAACAGGGTTTTAAGAGTTAATTAAAAAAAAACACTTTGTGGAGGGTAAAGCATGGATGGAATGGTTTGCTAGTTGGAATCTAAGACTTTTGAATGGGGCGATAGTAGCTAATACTCCACCCATGCCAACTTGGAGATCTGATCAAACCTTTGCAAACTTGGATTAAATAGCAACCTCACCAACCCTATTTCAGATATGTGAAGAGATGAGTGTAGTGGAGACTGATGAAAGTGATCATATGAAACTGTCAGTTGTAGTGAAGATCCACACCCAAAGGGTTGATGATCGCAGTGTGAGTGGTGTTATAGTTAAATCTGCTGGTCATAGGATTTCAAAATATGTGGGTAATTTTAATTGTTTTAATAAGCGTGTACAACCGTTTCTTATAACTCTATGCATAGGGCAAAAGGCTGCTCATTTGTCCCCCTGTAATTTTGATGTAATGACTTGACAGTGTTACAAAACAGGGAACATATTATATCGTTCTGTACAGTGCTCACAGAAATTAGAACCATATGGGCCTCATTCCGAGATTGGAGGCAGACATGACGCTATTTGCGATATGGCTGCCTCCAATACCGGGTCCGGCACCTATCTGGTTCAATGGGGATTTACCGGTACATTCCGACCCTGGAGGGACTGGTAAATCCCCATTGAACCAACCATTCCCCATTTCTATTTGAACCGCCATAGGGCTCAATGGGAATGGGGAAGGCACTAATTATGGGCCTGCTAATGGCAGACCCGTAATTAGCGTCCTGGTCCCCTAACGGGACCCATAAGGGACGTGTGGTCTGACCACACGTCCCTTGCGGTTCCCTCTAAGGGACCTCGGAATTGGGCGGTAAGGGATTACCGGCACCGGTCTCCTTACCGGTGCCCGGTATCCCTTACCGGCCAACTTTTAATGACCTCCCATATCTAGGCCACTTCATTCATAAATCTGAAGTGGTAAATGTTGAGCAATTTTTTTATAAGAATCTCTAGTGGAGAGGAAACATTAGCTACGATCGCAGTTTTAAAAATGTTACAATGGGCAAAGCTGATAAAGCTTGCTAGCCCTTTTTTTAAGGAATCTCTGCTTAGAAATAGTCAGGCCGATTCATGGAATCAACGTGCGCCGAAAAAACGGCGCACGCGTGCGAAAACGTGCAATTCGCAGAGAAACAGCGAAAATCGCAGTGCAAGTGCGATTATCGCACATAAAACATCGCTCATCAATTCATGGAAGTCCGTGCACGCGCGAAATGTGGGATGTGCGCGATAAGGCCACAGCGAATTCGCACATAGCGCGGCGCACATAACAAAAGTAGGCGTAACACGGGGCGTCACACGCAGAATGTTGAACAACTCGTGAAAATGTGGGCGTCACGGGGGAAGTACAGGAGGCAAGTGCGCAGAACGCCCACACGCTCGCCTACAACACGTATTCATGGAATCGAATAGGGAAAAACAGCGCACGGCCAAAGACGCGCACAGGCCCATACATGTCCGCCACACGAAAGCAGGCGGTAGTGTCCCTGCGCAGGAAAAAAATGTGCGCCAAAGTCCTACACGCGCGAGAAGGCCCACACGCGATCGGGCCTGGGGGAGCGTGTGCGTGTATTACAGAGGTGCGCGAGAAGTTCCACACGCGAATGGCCTGGGCGCGTGTATTCCAGAGGTGCGCGAGAAGTTTCACACGCGATTGGCCTGTGCGCGTGTATTTCAGGGGTGCGCGAGAAGTTCCACACGCGATCGGGCCTGGGGGAGCGTGTGCGTGTATTTCAGAGGTGCGCGAGAAGTTCCACACGCGATTGGCCTGGGCGCGTGTATTTCAGAGGTGCGCGGGAAGTTTCACACGCGATTGGGCTGCATGCGTGTATTTCAGGGGTGCGCGGGAAGTTTCACACGCGATTGCCCTGGGCGCGTGTATTACAGGGGTGCGCAGGAAGTTTCACACGCGATTGGGCCTGGGGGAGCGTGTGCGTGTATTTCAGGGGTGCGCGGGAAGTTTCACACGCGATTGGGCTGCGTGCGTGTATTTCAGGGGTGCGTGGGAAGTTTTACACGCGATTGGGATGCGTGCGTGTATTTCAGGGGTGCCCGGGAAGTTTCACACGCGATTGGGCTGCGTGCGTGTATTTCAGGGGTGCGCGGAAGTATCACACGCGATTGCCCTGGGCGCGTGTATTACAGGGGTGCGCAGGAAGTTTCACACGCGATTGGGCCTGCGTGCGTGTATTTCAGGGGTGCGCGGGAAGTTTCACACGCGATTGGCCTGGCGTGGTGTATTTCAGGGGTGCGCGGAAGTTTCACACGCGATTGGGCCTGGGGGAGCGTGTGCGTGTATTTCAGGGGTGCGCGGGAAGTTTCACACGCGATTGGGCTGCGTGCGTGTATTTCAGGGGTGCGCGGGAAGTTTCACACGCGATTGGGCTGCGTGCGTGTATTTCAGGGGTGCGCTGGGAAGTTTCACACGCGATTTCATCAGGGTACGTGTATTACAGGGGTGTGCGGGGAGCACCACACGTGAATTGCACGTGTGGGTCCTCCCAGGTGTTCCCTCTACACCCTCCACGGCCCCTGCAGGTGGCTCACACCACAGGGGCCTACCCTGCACATGTCCTGCAGGCACCCCATCCACCATGGCCATGCCCCCAGCCAACCCACATGTCAACTTGCACTACTTCCCACCAACGCATGTCCCCCTGCAACCCCAGCCACCAGGGGCACCCGCCACCAGGCCCCCACCCATGTCTCCCACACCCCCACCCCCCAGCACTGCGGGGCACCTGCCAGCAGGCCCCCACCCATGTCCAACTCATGTCCCCACCACCCCCACCCCCCAGCACTGTGGGGCACCTGCCAGCAGGCCCCCACCCATGTCCAACTCATGTTCCCCACCCCCCCACCCCCCAGCAGTGCAAGGGCACCCTCCACCAGGCCCTCGCCCATATCCCATCCATGCCCCCCTGCACCTGGGTCCCAACAATCCCCAATCATGTCCGTAATGGCCATCCTCCCCTGCCAAAAAGGCCCAACCAAACTATCACATACCACCCACAATATCAAAGGCGAATGACATGTTACACACCCAATGTAAATAATGCAAATGAACACATGTCTGTCACACACAATGGCTGCAAGTGAATGTTAAAAAACCCAACATGACATGCATGAAAGCAATGAGATGATACAACACATTGAAGGAATGAAAATAAAAATGTATTGAAAATCAACTTGAATGGAAATGAAATGAGAAAAAACCACAAAGCAAAACAACCAAAAGAAGATGAATGTCCATGAAAAAAATCAAAAACACACAGCACAATCAAAATGAATGGTGTCCAAAGTCACAGTCCAGAAAAGTAATCCAAGTGTAAATGATAAACAAAAAACCATTGCTCCATGGCGATGAAAAAAACAAAAAATAAAAGAATCCATTGAAGAACTATTTACAAGATAATCCCGGGTCCATGAGACCAACCAAATGAAAACTTAACTATGACAACTAACTAAAAAACTGAACTATTATACAAAAATGTGGCGCATTGTCGCAACCAAATAATAAAAAAAATTAAAGGAAACTTAACACTAACTATAAAACTATATACAAAGGCGGCGGGCAAGTCCTGCGGCTCACTCCGTGGTGTTCCGGGCCAGGGCATCATCGAACTCCTGTTCGATGTCCCGGAGGTGGTCCTGTTCCATGGCCCCGAGGGTCTGCAAGGACGACGCCGTCTCCTCCTCCAACCCCCTGCGGATTGCCTCGAGGCACTCGGCCCGCCTCAGGGCCCTCCGCATGGAGTTCTCCACCCTGACCATTGTGAGCCGCGCCTCTTCCGCCCGCCGCCGCTCCGCACCTATATGCTGGCCCAACCACTGCCACACGGAAGACACTTCCCGTCCTGGGTCCTCCTGCCCTCCGGCCGATGCCTGCCCCTCCGATGTTGATGGCCTCGAGCCATGATGCCTCCCACGTTGACTCCTCTGCTGCCTCCGACGCCACTGCCTGTGCCAGCACGACGGCATCCAGGCTGATGGAATCACCGACGCCGTTCGTCACGTGCCCTGCCTGATGATGCCGGCACATCCTCCATCTGCTGGGGTACAGTTGCTGTGGTGTCCCAACCCTGCTGCGACCTCTGAACTCCCAACTGTGGCAGGGATGGGATCCCCACCGAGCTGGCTGCATTGGTCAGGGCAGGTCCACAGGGGCCCTGGTGGCATCTGGGCCAGAAGACGGCAAGGAGAACGACTGGCATATAGTCTCCACACAGAGGAGGAGGGGCCGCCAGATTGGCCGACACATGCAGGAAACCCCCCGAACATGGACGATCCCAATTGGGCCATGTCGGCACGGTGCTCTTCGTGGATGACGTGTGTGCTCCTCCTGGGAAGCACGCACGGCATCACGAATCACAGCCGTGTGCGCATCGCGAACCCAACAGGACCTTCTCCATACGGCCAGGGGTCCCCTCGTCCGCAGGTGGAGGGGAGTCAGATGACATGGGACATCCCCTCTACCTGCGGACGGCCTGGACGGGGCATCCCTGATGGTGCATGGTGGTGCCCCACAGGGTCAGGGACAGCGACATGCACAGGCCCCCCTCCACGTGTTGACCTGTGCTGCCTCCTGCTCCTGCCCCTGGACTGCACCACTTGCACCCGAGCAGGAGATGCCCCCACCAGGCCCCATGTGGCGCCTCAGTGGCGCCCTCCTCCTTCTCTGTGGGAACCACCAACCTGGATGGCTCCTCACCGGCTTCCGCTGTAGCAGGCCCCTGTGGGGGCTCACCCACCCCTTCCGCTGCAGCCGTGGGGGCATCCCCGCCGCCTTGCTCCACAGCGCCGTCTCGCCCTCTTTTTCACTACCGCTTGCGTAGAGGGAGACAGAACACAAGCATCAAGGACTGTACAATGGTCCCCTAGAAAGGAAGCAATAGCAGATGAGTGCCACTGTCAAAGTACACTTCCATCATGTCCCTCCACAACACATGTGTCAGTCCAGGCAATACACACACAGTGACAGTCATGGTGCATGCCATGGACATTTCCATACATGTCCTACGGACTCTCGAAACATACAATATAATGCTACTCACATGCATCATGGGTCATGCCTATCACATGCACACACTCCACCTCAGTCACATCCATCTGGCCCCGTACACCCCAATCACAGTGGATACAAGGATGACTAGGCTGCATCAGTGAATCTGTAAATTGTCACAGACATGTGTCATGAATCCATGGCATTCACAAGTTACAGACACGCAGGTCAGGCACACAGACATGGATACCATATATGTACCTGGCATCAGCACCCATCCCTCACCCCCACCCATGTCCAGGAACAGAGACTGCCATGCTCTCATGTGTGCAATCTGCATATGGGCTCCCCATGTCGCATTTAAACACATGCAACAACCGTGCGGTTCACACATTACTGGTCGCACATGCATTACCATGATGTCCCTGCACACATACATGCGTACATGGCCTATGTCACACATACAGGCAAGTATCAGACAACCAGCACACTGCAACATGTCCTGTCTCACACAGCAATGCTTGGCCACTTACCGCTCAACTCCAGACGGGTCTCCCTCTCAAGGACCTGGGCGTGGAGCGCTGGGTGTACGCGTTCCAGGACCCTCATCTGGATGGAACTCATGCGGCCCCGGCCCCCTTCCACGAGGCGCCGGGCATTTATGAGGGTCCTGGACCTGAAGTCCTCCCGGCGCTTCTTGACCTTCTGGATGGTGCAGGTTGCCACCCCCACCGCGTTGATGGCAACCACACAGTTGGCCCAGATCCTCTCCCGTACTTCCTTGTTGGCGCGGCACGATCTGAAGAGGGCATCATACTGCCCCAGGACTTGCTCCACCAGGACACCAACTTCGGTGGCAGTGAAGCTGGTGCCCCTCTGCCCCTCTGGCCGGGGGTTGCCACTGGTGCCAGATGTTGATGTGCCCGACATGGCAACCCCAGGGGCAGGAGTGGGTGGGCAACTGGGTCCTGGGGCTGGGCTGTGGAGTAATGTTATCCGATCGGGAGTCTTCTGTTCCAGCAGGGGTGGACACAGCAACTGGACCCCTGCAGATGGCTGATGTGCAGGCACCAAATGGCAGGGCACGGTGGCGGCAGGCAGGCAGGCAGGCAGGCAGCAGCAGATGGCACGTGGGAGGCTGCTCGGGGCACTGGGGGGCAGTAATTCGGCCTTCTGGGCAGGAGCGTGGTCTTCCGTGTGTTTTCGCGTGGCCAGCTTGATACGGAGTGATTTTGCACGTGAAAATCCTGCACGTCAGCGTGAAATTCGAGGAAAGGGCATTAGCGCATAAGCCCGTCAGCACGTGTACGCGATTTCATTGGACCAAAGGCCCTTACAGCGTAAGCGCATCTGTGGCGTTTCGCGCACGGACGTTGCCCTGGCAGGGCTTGGAGATCCCGCGTGCCTTTACACTGCTCTGCGCGTGCTTTTCGTGCGGTGCGTGTGTTTTCCATCCATTGGGGTTAACACGCTATTACTTCACACCGGGTGTTGGCTACGCGTTCTTCTACACGCAAGGCAGACGGTGAGTGGTACCCCGCTCCCCCAGGCCCGATCGCGTGTGAAAACACCGGCGAGCCCCTGAAATACACGCACACGCTCCCCCAGGCCAGATCGCGTGTAATACTTCGCGCGCACCCCTGAAATGCCCGCACGCAGCCCAATCGCGTGTGGAACTTCTCGCGCACCCCTGAAATGCCCGCAAGCAGCCCAATCACGTGTGGAACTTCTCGCGCACCTCTGAAATACACGCACACGCTCCCCCAGGCCAGATCGTGTGTAAAACTTTGCGCGCACCCCTGAAATACACGCACACAGGCCCATCGCGTGTGAGAAACTTCTCGCGCACCCCTGAAATACACGCGCCCAGGCCAATCACGTGTGGAACTTCACGCGCACCCCTGTAATACACGCACACGCTCCCCCAGGCCAGATCGCGTGTAAAACTTTGCGCGCACCCCTGAAATACACGCGCCCAGGCCAATCGCGTGTGAGAAACTTCTCGCGCACCCCTGGAATACACGTGCCCAGGCCAATCGCGTGTGGAACTTCACGCGCACCCCTGTAATACACGCACATGCTCCCCCAGGCCAGATCTCTTGTAAAACTTTGCGCGCACCCCTGAAATACACGCGCCCAGGCCAATCGCGTGTGAGAAACTTCTCGCACACCCCTGAAATACACGTGCCCAGGCCAATCGCGTGTGGAACTTCACGCGCACCCCTGTAATACACGCACACGCTCCCCCAGGCCAGATCGCGTGTAAAACTTTGCGCGCACCCCTGAAAAACACGCGCCCAGGCCAATCGCGTGTGAGAAACTTCTCGCGCACCCCTGAAATACACGCGCCCAGGCCAATCGCGTGTGGAACTTCACGCGCACCCCTGTAATACACGCACATGCTCCCCCAGGCCAGATCGCGTGTAAAACTTTGCGCGCACCCCTGAAATACCCGCACGCAGCCCAATCGCGTGTGAAACTCCACGCGCACCCCTGAAATGCCCGCACGCAGCCCAATCGCGTGTGAGAAAACTTCTCGCGCACCCCTGAAATACACGCACACGCTCCCCCAGGCCCGATCGCGTGTGGGCCTTCTCGCGCGTGTAGGACTTTGGCGCACATTTTTTTCCTGCGCAGGGACGCTACCGCCTGCTTTCGTGTGGCGGACATGTATGGGCCTGTGCGCGTCTTTGGCCGTGCGCTGTTTTTCCCTATTCGATTCCATGAATACGTGTTGTAGGCGAGCGTGTGGGCGTTCTG
The DNA here is from genome assembly GCA_002915635.3 of Ambystoma mexicanum. Taxonomy (NCBI): domain Eukaryota; kingdom Metazoa; phylum Chordata; class Amphibia; order Caudata; family Ambystomatidae; genus Ambystoma; species Ambystoma mexicanum. The sequence continues at coordinate 2,166 of PGSH02026282.1, read as the reverse complement.
CGCACTTGCCTCCTGTACTTCCCCCGTGACGCCCACATTTTCACGAGTTGTTCCCCATTCTGCGTGTGACGCCCCGTGTTACGCCTACTTTTGTTATGTGCGCCGCGCTATGTGCGAATTCGCTGTGGCCTTATCGCACAGCGTTCGATGACCTGTGCGCCAGCGTGCGCCAGCATGCGCCAGCGTGCGCCGCGCACTTTCTAAGCGCACATCCCACATTTTGCGCGTGCACGGACGTCCATGAATTATTGTGAGATGTTTTCTGTGCGATAATCGCACTTGCACTGCGATTTTCGCTGTTTCTCTGCGAATCGTACGTTTTCGCACGCGTGCGCCTTTTTTCGGCGCACGTTGATTCCATGAATCGGCCTGTATGTGTTAGTTGAAGATGATGAATTGATATGTTATTAGCCTGTGTACATTTTGATTAATGTGATGAACTTGTTAAGATTTTTATGATATTTGTGTTTTTGTGTAAGGTGAAATTAAAGTACTTCCCTAACACCCATGTTGAATATTATTGTCAATTGAAGTGTGGCCCTCAGTGGAATTAAGGAGTTCTTTGGAAGTTCCAATAGCAATGTGTAGCTTGCAGGCTGTTCCCACCATCCAAATGGGAGAGTACAATTTCTTCACTGAAGTTCTTAACTTATCACGTGGAAAAAATAGCGTTATCTTCCTAAAAATCTAAATTTTAAAATGTGTTGTGTTATCGGAAAGTCAGTAGTTAAGGTGAAACTGCAGGCAATGAAATGTCCGCAGAGACTTAATTTATGGTGAGTGTAGCTTCTGAAATATCATTTGGCAAAGTTTCTATTTGGTTAGCCAATTTCTTTGCTGAAAAAAGATGCTTTGATGGTTTCAGGATTCATTTTAAGATTGGCCTCATACCTCAGATCCAAAATGACTGCAAAACAGTTATAATGTTGGTTAAAATCATCACCAAATGACACCTTTAAATACAGACAAATAGTGTCAGGGTATTGCCTGCTGTAGAACCCACCACTACACATATGTCCTCCCATCAGTTCCAAGTCAAGGATGACACTTGGCAGTTTCAAGAACAACTGCATGAGAACTCAAGACAAGCAGATGTGCTCTTCCAGGTGGAGTTAGATGGACTATTATGGCAAGGTGAAGAACAATACAAGTCTATTTCCCCAGGCCCTTGCTGCCAGGAGTGAAAAACAGAACCCCAATGTAAAACTTGTTTACGCACATCAAGAGCCCCAGAAGACCAATCAGAACAATGCCATCACCCTATGGTGCATTATCGCAGGCATATATTTTGAAATACACATGCTATACACTCTTGTAATGAAGTTTTACAGAATTACATCATATGTTAGGATGTCAAACGTATATGATGCCATTACATATTCAGGCCGAGCCACATTAAGCACGTGTTACGCCGCTAGAATGGCGGTGGGCACATAACATGGGTAAAGATTAATCTCTGAAAAATGTAGTAAGTGCACTTATTGAACACACCGTTTAAAACCGATAATGTGATTAATCATTAAAATATGATAAGAGGGAATACCCATTTCTCAGCAATGTACCTCTATTAATATTTCCAATAGATTCAGAGGCCGATTCATGGAATAATTAGCGCGGCGCAAGTGGGCAAAAACGTGCGAATCGCAGTGGAATAGCGAAAATCGCAGTGCAAGTGCGAAAATCGCACGAAAAGCAGCGCACGTCGATTCATGGAAGGCCGTGCGCGAGAAAACCAGCGGATGTGCGATAAAAAGTGCGCCACGCACGTTGGCGCACAGGCCATCTAACAGCGTGCGCCAGGTCACAGCGAAAAACGCACAGGCCACAGCGAAAATCGCACATAGCGCGGCGCACGCAATAAAAGTAGGCGGAACACGGGCGGAACACTCGGAATGGGGAACAACTTGCAAAAACGTGAGCGTCACGGGGGAAGTACAGGGCACAAGTGCACGGAACGCCCACACGCTCGCCTACAACACGTATTCATGTAATAGAATAGGGCAAAAAAGCGCACGCTCAAACCAGCGCACAGGCACAAACACGACCGCCACAAGAAAGCAGGCGGTAGCGTCTCTGCGGCTGTAAGAAATGTGCGCCAAAAGGTGCGCCAACAAATAGCACCCATATACTGCCATGAATGAATGTCCTATACTGTGGCCCTCCAGG